>JALLPD010001838.1:0-11719 GCA_036940065.1 Cyclotella cf. meneghiniana | reverse complement strand
TACCCTCAACCTAAATATTTTTTTCTTTTGAACCTACTACTTTCCCACAACCTCACTACTTTTTGGTTCTGTAGACATAGTACAAATTCCTACGTGGGAAGGGACAAATTCTGCAAAGGGACTAAATTCCAGAAATTCGTTCTTTAGCAAAATTCTTGCCTTTTGGCTGAAATTCTGAAAAAGGCAGAAATTATACAAGTAAAGCTTCAATTTGTAGTTTAGGCCTTAACTTCAACCTCGTAATGTGTTAGATGAAATTTCAATTTATTGTGCCGGAAGAAATGCAACAGATGGAGCCCATAGTTTCGAGGAGTTGCATGGTGATTACTGCCTTTGTGTATGAAACATAAAAATGTTTAAAAACACAACTTGCTACTACAGAAATGATTTATCCTAGCACAGCGATTCTGGCCATCATTAACCACGAATGGGTTATGCTTGAGTGCATCCAAACATAAAGAAATCAGCACCATCGAGCTTTCTTCAGTGTCAGCCATGGTTGATGGATCTAGAGCACAATTGACTATTCTTTCTTCATGGCCAAAACGAATTTGTTGGAAATATGAATCAGAGTTTATGACAGCCTTAAAGTTCTTCAGAATAACTGAAACTGCTGCCACCTTGACTGCAAGAAATGGCGCAGAAAGACAATCTTCATCGTGCATAGCCCCAAGTAATGATGCCCCATCCATTCCTTCGTTTTTAAAATATTCCATCCCATAGAATCCATTGTGTGCTGAAGATGATTGCACCATATGTTGTGCAACTGCAAGGACATCTAACACAGTTTCAGGAGTAATGAGGCCAGAACGGGGTGAGTCGATAAAACTTGTTGTCTTGCATTCGTACACCCCAGTAATCTTGCAAAAATCACTGTTTCCAGTGCAAGCGCTAGCATCTTCATGGCACCTTTGCTGAACAAGCCACCTCATCTTATCTGCTTTGGAATTATACGAATCACTACAATGTGAACAGATGCACTCTCTATTTCCGTGTTTTAATAAACGCATCTCACACTCCAGAATCAGAGTGGGACATAAATACTCCTCAGCTAGCAGTGCCAATTCAAGTAGCTGGTGGCACTGTATAGAGGGTGTTGCGTTCAGTCCGAATACAATGGATCCATGATATATATGAGTTAAAAGCATTTTGGCAAGTGCAAGAGGTAGATCGATTTGAACAGACAAACGATCATTGCTCCTCACGCGCTGAGCTTCATTGAAGTGTATAGCGGCTGCCAGCTTGCCACTTTTCATGGACACGATAGACTTGTGCGCCATGATTTTTTCATTTTCGACGATGAGATAAAATTCGTCCTCTTTCAGTGTGCCATGTAGCTCTTTAACCCGATTGGGCGGCCTATGGCATTCGAAAAGTTGCCATAAGAATCTACATCTTGTTTCATCGATACTTGCTGAGAACCAATCAAGACTCGACAAGACTTTACTCCAGTCAACGGACCAGGTGTATATATCATGATTTAAGTTACCCTTCGGTTTACATTCAAAGGTGATTTGAAAAATAGTAGATGGTGCTTGGAAATAACTGGGTGGTGGTGGGGTGATAATGCCAGCCTGCAAACAGTTTGTAAGCCATTGCACGCTTTTTTGTGACAGCTGAACTCCACGTCTGTATAGCCCAAGCGCTATTGTTACGCTCGATAACCGACTGTCTTTCCACCATTGAAAAAGAGAGTGCACTAATGCGGACTGTATGGAAACGTTGATCAGACACTGCTCGATAACTTGGTGCTTCCACTTCACAAATAAATAAACTTTCGCTCACCTGAAGGGATGAATCTACAACATCATCTTCTCGCTTTTCCAATGTTTGAAAGTATGATTCGGGTTGCGATCGCAGGAGGGGATCGATTCTTCTTGAAGACCTTATCGACGGAAGGGCCAACGCGTATGATGTCAACATGGTTTTAACTCCCTCCACATCATCAAAACAGACTGCCACTGTAAGAGGCACAACGTCCTGTCTTATCTTTGCTTTCAAGTGCTTGTTCAGTGCCGATCGATCAGTGTGGACAAGGTGCTGCTCCGGAAATTGTGATGTGGCAACTAGTGAGTGCGGGTTCGCCCCAGATGAAATGAGCAATCTTATAATTTCGCATCTAGCTTCAGAATCGTCCTCCAGCTCATCCTGGGGTGTATTAGCTTTGCATCGTACAGCCTCTAAAAGAGCGCGATTCGTGTCGTATACTGTTGGATGCCCTACCTCAAGGAGCATCCTTACCATTTCCACGGAATCATTTGACGATGCAATGCTGAGAGGACAGCCCGCAAACCAAGTTGAAAAATCTGATCGGTTAGCAAAGCGTGACACGAGCAGATGCATAGCGATGTCTCTCCTGTTGGGAAGGATGGTACATGAGGGCGGTTGATGATAACAAAAAATTATGTTGGTTGCAGCACACATCCACTCACGCATCAGCGACGACGGCAGAAAGAAATGGAACGCATTTATTCCTATCCTTCATGTTCAAAGCTTTTACAACCAAGCTTTGACCTCTGCTGTTCAGGTGGTGCAAAATGCAATCGACCAAACGTAGATTCCCCGAAGCACATGCCAAATGCAACAAATTTTGTCCTTCGTTGTTGATAGACATTAAAATTCTCCTTTGGCTCGGATAAGGTGTCTTGTTCAACAGGGTATCGATCGCATCGGCTGCTGCACTTTCACTCAAAATTTCGCCGTCCCATCTTGTTCCAGAAATTGACCGTTTCCCCAGGCAACAAAAGTGGTACGCAGAATTGCCCCATTCTTGCTCACGATGATCGAGCTTGAGTTTGGTGAGGGAGAGTAAAGTTTCGATACATTCGAGGCGGTGGAGTTCGCAGGCAAGCATGAGAGGAGTACGGCCAAATTCGTCTTCTTCCATTCCTGCACAGCATGCTTTCCCTTCTGAATCAGGAGTAGTGAACAGTAAAATTCGAACAATGCGTGGAAGATCCAAAATAATTGCAAGTTGTAGTGGAGTCAACCGTGTTGGATCCGCAGAACGTAACGGAATTTCTGATATTACAAAGGAATTCTCGTCCGCTGGAATAAAATTTGTCAGGTCCCACGTCGTAGCTTTCCATTGGGCTACCTTGTGGGCATCTTGCTTTTTCAGAAGTCTACATAACACAGTCTCGGCGTCCAAAGCGGTATTGGTTGGTGCATTGTCAGATACTATTCGTCGCTGGCGATGCAACCCATAGCAATAAGAAATGATGAAATGTAGCGGATGTGATGATTGTAAACATTCCTTTTCGAGGTTAATAGTTTGTTCGGAGACGGGTGATTGTTGAGATATACTAGATGATGCTGAATAATGAAAAACAAGTTGTGAATTTGGTGTCGTGAACTTCGTTTCATCAAACGGTTCGCTCAATGACGGAGGTTGCATTCCAACATTGATGTTATTATCGGTGTCAAAACTACTGCTGGTGGAGCAACATGACAAAGACGATGATGACGAGCTTTCATCGAATGAATCATTGTTTTCTTCTCCCTTGTAGCTCGAGACAACTTCGGCTTTTCCTCGCTTCTCCTCCTCCATCCGCCGTTTCGCAAGCTCGGCATCCCACCAACGCTGTCTCATTTTCGATAATTGAGCCTCGTTCCATTTCCCTTTTATATTTGGCAATAAAAGATTCCGAGTGACATTTCCATGTGTTTCCGAGTTAGAAAAAGGTTGTTTGGTATCTTGAGCTAGTTTTTCTTTTCTCTCATGCTGGTTCCACCGCCGGCAGGTGCTGTCTTCGTCGTGGACATGGTCCAAGGTTTCTTGTCCGTATTTCACAACTCTTTCGTCACAACAATTCTGCTTCGAAGCATAGGAGAGCCTCGTCAGGGGAAAATTGGAATTGTTGCTTACTATGTATGCCTCGTCGTCTATTATGTCTACTTCATCAACTTTGCATTGATCCAAGGATGAAGTAGTGAGTATCCTATTGATGAGACATTCACTCCAAGAGCTCTCTGCATTAGTTGATAAACCATTTTCTGTGAAAGTCACTGTACTTTTCTTACTGTTGCCGTGGTGTCCAACGATGAGGGATGACGGCAGCATGGGGAAGCTTGATTCTAAATCTAAATCAACTTGAGCGATTTGATTCTGAATTGCATCGTCGAACTGCGCATCAGTGAACGACGATCTCGGTTCCAATACGTTCTCGGCGGGAAGATGACTTTTGTTCGTTCCATTCTTTTTGATCCTGGCCCGTTGCTTCCCGGCAGTTTTGGTCGAACGCTTCTTTGCATTATCGTTGTCAATCGCATCCAATATGCTATTATGAAGACTGCTGTGCTCTAGATTTGTGGCGGCATGGATGGAAGAACGTTTGTTATCAACACTGATATGAATCGAATTCGTTTCGTTCTGATTGCATTTGTTGCGTCGTCGCCTTGGTCTAGTCTTATGATTAACTTGGTTGGAATTGGAATTCCGATCGTGGATATTCATTGAGAGACGCTGAAGTGAATCAGTGCTTTGGGAAATGAAAGATGATGGCGTTTGTACATCATGTACTTGCTCTAGGTCGATTTTGCTGCTTGGTTTTCCTTCGTCAAATATTTTCTGTGGCATCTCGATCTTGTTATGACTCTGAAAGCCTTTCCTCACATCTTGCGCATGTCGATGTCGCCGTTGCTGCCTCTGCCTCCGTTGCCTTCTGACACGTGTCGGTGATTCTTTTTCGTCAAGTGGACTCAAGAGGGAAATTTTAGTATCCGTTTCCTTCATTTTTATACGGTAGCTCTGGTGATTTCGAACAGAGATTTTCGATGGTGCCTTGCATTCTTCGAATGGCTCGGCGGAATCGTTTGGAGTTCCTGAAGCGCTGGGCAGCAGCAGAGTGGGGGTGAATGGCTCGGCGTTGGGATTCATGGTCCGCGGTCACCATGACGGCAGATTATCGCTGTCATTTACACAGGCTGTACTGAGCGTTCACACGTTGAACGGGTTTGTGGGTTGTTTGTAGGTAGCTGTTTGTAGGCATGTGGACTGTATTCAGGCCTCTCGGGTGCCTCGTATCCTTCTTTTGACCCTAAGTGTCTTTTAGAATGTTACAGAAAGGTAGATTTCATTTTACTTATATATGTGTACCTTCATCACGGAAACGCCGTATTCGTAAAGGATTCAAAATTAGGATCAGGAAGGATTCAAGAAGGATTCAAGACACGGGCGATCTGTTGCGATCCCAGTTCGCGTTGATCTGCCAAGCGAAAGCTACCAAATAATGGTATTGTACCATAGCATATCAGCCTACCATACCTAATGAATCGATCATGTTGTCCTTTCAGCGCCCACTCTCATCAACACCTCCGCAAGTCATGCGTCTTCTCCCTCCGCTTGTACTTCTCGTCCTAACCTCCCCCGCAGTCTCCCTCCGACATTACCTGGAAACTCCGATACGCCGCCGCCAAACCCACTGCATCTACCACCTCCTCGAGGCAAAGTCCACCGCCACCTTCGAAGTATTCGTCTCCGACGCCGACAACGAAGGCGAGCTCACCGCCATGGTACAAATCGAAGGACCCGTGGCGCCCGCCTCCGTCAACGCCGACTCGGCCGGCGCCGACGCCGCGAGAAGACACAACGGGATGGGAGCCCAACTCCTGCGGGCGATAGAACGCTGGCCCTCCTTCGTACAAGCCAATCGACACCATTTTCAAGAGGCGGGCATCATACATCACGCCTTTCGGGTGGATTTCACCGACTCGGGAATTATCGATGGTTTCATCGACACGCGTCGTAGCGAGACGCGGGAGAAAGAACAAGAGCGAACGCAAATAGAGGCCGACCGACAACGACGCGAGGAGGGGAGAGAAATATACGAAGAATCCAGTAAGATTGAACGCATCGTGCCAGAATCTTTTGAACCCTATCAATGGACCAAGGCCATTAAATCTTCGGGGTGGTATCGAATATGTGTTCAGGCCGAAGAATCCAATATTTATGTTCAGATGGATATTCGGAGTTCGGCTGGGAAGGACTTGGGCGGGGTAGATCCGGAGACGGGGCATGTATACACGCATGAGATGAGGGAAGAATTGGACGAAAAGGAGAGGATCTTGCGGTCAAGTGCATTCTTTGCGAAAGAGGAAGAGGAGAATCGATTGGTAGAGGAGGAATTGCGCAAAGAAATTGCGGAACAAGTCAAAGATTACGATTTGGAGGCCACACGAAATCTTTTAAGCGAGATGAATTCGATGGTGATGCAACTTCAAACACGACAAGGTGCGTATATGAAGAGGTCCAAGGGGCATGAATTGCAAGCTAGAAGGAATTATCGACGGATTGTCAGAAGTGGGATCATGGAGACGCTGTTGTATCTGTTAATTACGGGCTATCAGGTGTATACCATACATTCGTGGTTGTTGAGTAATTCTTTGCTTGGGAGATAGATGACCGTGTCCAGAGTGTCGCGAGGTTTTTGACATCTTGTAAAAATCAATACTCTCAAGACGACAAAGAATAATCAACAACTTAGGTATCAAATCATGTTTGTTGATCTATGACTCTTGATTATTTCAAATCAATCATCGTGTGTCAATGATCATCTGCAATTAGATATCACTAGAACCATATTAAAAGCTGGTCGCCGATGCAGGGCGTTGTGGGGCACTTAATTTAAGATGGAGGACGAATGTGATCTATTTTCAAGCTTCGCACAAAAGCTATGCTGTGTCGGGAGGAAAATGCAGTCGCATCTACCCAAAGAAAACTATTGTCAGTTATATTTTGATCCAGAAAAGAAATAAGTTCACGTGGGTTTTCAAGGATTGTGCCTGCTCACTGAAACCTCATTCTATTCAGAGGTATGTCTTGAAAGGACCCTGCTTCTTGACCAGCGTAAAAGCAATACTCGATTGTGCAAGGGTCGCTCTTTCTATGTTCGAGTGTTTGTTGTGTTTTGCCTTTTCAGTGAAAACACATCATCTCAGCATTGCACTTCTTTCGAGTGTCATGAACCACTTTGTGAAGAGAAGCTCTCTGGAACCCGATACAAATAAACACCTTTACCTCCCACTTCTGTTCCATCTTCATTTTTGCAACTCCCCACAGACCTCCATCCCGGGATCATGAACACGTTGGAAACAACAATCGATCCAGGCTTCAATTCCTCCTTCATCTTTTTACCCAATCGATCCATGATGGGAGAGAGACCATAGACGGCCACAACATCATAATTTTTCAATGGTATATTCCACAAATCTCGACATTCAAATCGAGTATTGGACCAGTATTTGGGAGTCATCAGTTTTCGTATTTGTGCAAATATGTGCAAAGTGGGGTTGATTTCGTATCCCACTGAATTGTGGAATAAACCTTCGCGCGCTGCTCGGAAAACTACGCGTCCATCGCCAGAGCCTAGATCGACAAACGTAAGATTGTGCTTTGGAATAGAATTTGGTTGTTGGATATGGACTTTGATAAGGTCGAACATGACGTTTAGTTTGGATCGAAATGTGGGTAGATAGGGTGCACCGCGTCGTCGTAGCACGGGTGGGAGACTTAGGAGGATGGCTAAGTGGGGTAAGAGGAATAGCGTTCCTCCTAAACCCAAGAGGATTTTTTTTGGTTGACTGTTGGCGGTGAGGCCATCGGAATCGTGCTCAAAGGCTGCGTTGTTTTTATTCGACGAAGCTAGTGTGTTCTGTTGATGATATCTAGGCGAAGACCCTGATGTTCTCGACTGTGATAGCTCCGACGCAACATTTATTGTTAATTCTTCATTGCGAGGATTTCTCGTGTTCATGAAATTGCGAACTTTCATCCAGATCCCGTGAGATTGACCTTCGGATTCTGAAACAACCATACTACAGGAATCGTCGCCGAGGGGGACATCATTTGAACTTATCGGTTGATTGCAGAGGTCTAGCAGACCCAGAGACTCAAGGCATTCGATTTCTTCGTCTGATAACGTTTTTGGTTGCCTTGGGAATACCGAGTCGTCCTTCATTTGCTTGTGGTCTCGATAATCGAACGTTGTAGTCAAAGTCAACAACACACAGACGCACTGCCTAGCGCTGAGTTTTTAGGTTCAGTTGCGGCTAAAAATCGTCGAAGATGGTAAAGGTATCCCGAAGTCCTGGGACTGGATTTTTAGTGCCTTGCACAGTTCATCTGGGACCCATTAGGTCCAAACCAATAGTTCGTACGGTAGCAATAGACGTAATATTGTACAATATGGCACACACCTTCCTTCCCTTGGCATTATCGTCCCGTTCCTATTCTACCTAAGCTCAACAACAAGAAGTGTGACACTATTCTTGAGGTATCGCATATTCCATCGTGAAAGTGCGCGCCATTTTTCTTCTTCCTCCGGCATGAATTATGTGCACAATCCATGATGTTGTGTATGGTACCATAACATAATACACATATTTTATATATATGGTATGCTATGGTGTATGGTATGTATTCCCTCACAAGCGAGAGAGTACGTCGGCTGTTTGCACAAGACCCACGCGGGAATGTGAAAATACAACCAATGGCTGTGCGTTTTCTTGATTTGTGGGCTTTTATCTCCTGTTGAGTCGGCGATAAAACATTTTGCGAACTGCTTCCTGGCTTATTCTCGAACGTTGCAGTCGGTTGACCGACCAAAACGCGTTTTCACTCTTCGCGTATCATTTTCTTTGCTCAACCATGCTCAACCCATTCATGCAGGGCAAATAAATATTGTACCATACAGTCAGTCTTCTCTTTTCTTTCCTCTGCAATTGCATGTGAACCCTTCAACACTGATGACATATCCATGATTGATGATGACGACAACAAGATGAGTTGATCTTCTTACATAACATCAAACGAATCGACACATCAACACCAAGCCAGCGAAGCAGTAGCACTCTTATCAAGAGCTCTCGAACCAAAACGAATCACTACATTTAAATTTGAGAATAAGCTGACAATGAGCACTCAACCAGAACTGCCTCCCCAAAACGAGGAGTCTTCGCCCGCTCTTTCCGCGACGAGCCCCCGCCGTGACGCCTCTACAGAGATATCTCAGGAACTCCAAGAATCAATCCTTGTAGCATACCGCTCCGTTGGCATCGGCACATTCGGTGTCGTCATGCGCTTTGTCGGCATGCCTCTCGAAAAAGTGGCACTTTTCATGAACTCATCACAAGTCACCGGCCAAAATGCCTTCGCGCAATCCATCAAGTTGACGTTTCAGGGAGGACCGCTGGCGCCTTATCGCGTCGTCGGGCCCGCATCACTTGTCGCATGGTTCATGCAATATTCCGTCATGGGGGCGGCATTTCAGTTCTTTGATCGAGTATTGAGTAAGGCGCTGGACGTGCCACCCGTTGTTTACGGGGATCAGCTGATGGAGCCGGCACCCGCGAAGACTGCAGTCAACAAAGAAGACGCATCGGCGCGCCTTAGATCCACCGCTAAAACCATTCTGGCCCCCGTCCTCGCCGGCGCTTTGGAATCCGTCGTGGCGAACCGTGCGGAAGTGCAGCGATACTTCGGACCGACCAGGTTCGCTGCTCTCGAGGCACAACTCAAGTGGAATCCCCTGGGGCGTCTCCTCGCTCCGGCATACACGGCCAACGCGATGCGTAATGTGGTCATGTGTGGCACTTCCTTCATTGTTACACCAATAACATATAAATTGTATTATCCGCAAGACAAGAAGAGCAAGAGTTCGCTGTTTTATTATGGGATGGGGATGAATTTTGCAGGAAATGCTGTTGCAATTACCATGCAGGCTCTCTGGGGAAGAGCCTTGGATTATTCGGTCCAAAATGGAGTTGGGAGGAACATTCGTTATTCCGAAGTCATTAGGTCCAGCTTGAAGAAGGAAGGCATGGCGGCATTCTTTACCGTTCCCAAGTGGTTCTCTAGGATTTTGATGAATGCTCCGGTTCAAGGTAGTTTGCCTTGGTTTTATAATAATGTGCTGCCTTTGGGTGAAGATCGTGTCTTAAGTGCTGTGAGGTGGACAACGAACAGTGCGTTGGGAAGAAGTGACAGACGTTTGGAGAATGATCGGAGTGCTGGAAATGCTGCGGGAGCCAGCAAATCTTTTTCGTGACACCACGAACGGAGAAGCTAGGAGAGTGAGCAAATCGTCTTAAAGGACCAACAGTGTCAGCATCAAGAGAATGTTTTGATTGGCCAAGAGAAGGACAGAATGGTGTTTTATTATCTATAGGAAATGCTTAATTACAAGTTAAGAATTGTTTGATCAACTGAGCTGTATTGTATTAGTCATGTATTCAAGGATGTGATTCATGATGTTTAAAATCATGTTTGCTTTTTTTTGCAGTAGTTAGGGCAGTCACTACGGAGCTCGAGAGCAAATCTAAATCGATGTTTGGTCCACCTAAAAAGTTCGGATTGATTCACGAATGATTTGGTCCCTTGACCAAAAAAATCAGTCACTATTGAATCACTCCCTAATTCTTTTGATCAATACTTTAGTCATGCTTCAGTCTTTATGGTTTTAGATCAAAGTATGTACCAAAGTATACAGAATCCTTTGTCGCCCAGTGTTTTCTCTGTCGCTGCTGCCGCCATTGCCACCATCGCTTCCGTCCCTGCCTTTGCTACTGTTGCCGCCGCCGCTACCCCTGCCATCGCTGCCATCCCTCACTGTTGGTGCCATCACCATTGCCCGTCATCGTCCGTTGTCGTCACCATTTCTGACCATGTTTAACGACGCCGCACTTGACCTTATCTTTGACAATGAAGACGCGGACGTTGCAGCCACTGTGATTAAATGTAGTAACGACATCATAATGCAGATTATGGAGGCCGAGGGGTTTCATTATGACACTGCTAGTGACAATGAAAGTGTGGAAGACCATCGTCGACGACCGCGTGGACCTCGGAAGATGTATGATCATGAACGAGCACTTCAATGCATCCAAGCCAATTACCTGTCTCCAAATGCCTTGTACGCATCAGAATTTGTGTCTATGTTTCGCATTTCTTGCACTCGCTTTGAACATTTGACGGGCGCTGTTATGTCGACAGAGCTTCCATTTTATAAACATGCCAAGAACCGTCACGGTGGTGTGGCTGCATCTCTCGAATCACGACTTCTCCTTCCATTGAAGACGTTGGCACACGGCGTATCTAGTCATGTCTTCATTGATTATTTCCAACATTCTACAAGTTTTGCTAGACAGTGTTGTGAACAATTCGACCTTGCACTTTGGAAGTGCTATGCCAATGAATTCCTCCGAATTCCAACTCCCTACGACATAAAGCGCACTGCTAAACTTCATAAAGCGGTACATGGTGTTAGTGGAATGTTTGGATCTCTTGATTGTACTCATACGTACTGGAAAAATTGCGCAAAGGGATGGGCGGGTTCTTACAGTGGAAAAGAACACAAGCCATCAATTGTCCTAGAGGCAATAGTTGATCATCATACCTTTTTTTGGCATGCAAGCTATGGTTACGCTGGTCGTATGAACGACATAAACATCTTCAATGTCTCCCCTTTCAAGGACAATCTGATGAATGGAGTTTTTGATTATAGGGAGGATTTGTCGGGAGTTGTTCCATACAAGATTTGCGATGAAGAATTTTCGAAGATGTTTATACTTGTTGATGGAATTTATCCCTCGTATTCAAGATTCGTGAAAGCCATTAAACAACCTATCACACGGCAGGAGGTTCGGTTTGCAGCTTGGCAGGAGTCGGCAAGGAAAGATGTAGAGAGAGCATTTGGAATATTGAAGAGTCAATGGAAGTTTG
>JALLPD010001837.1:0-11214 GCA_036940065.1 Cyclotella cf. meneghiniana | reverse complement strand
AAGGCATAAAAAATATTGAGCGATTTTGTTTATAATGAAATTTTCTTATGAACATCCGTATGAACAAAATGTTAGCAGTGTAACATGAAGGGGAAAGTTAGTAACCACTTCCCTGACTTCTTCCAGTTTGATGAGGCATACTTTAATAGTCATTTTTTGCCTAGATTGTTCTGGATAGACACAACTATGAGGTGCAGGCTGAGAATCTGACCCACCTTGCCATGTGGGAGACTGGTCATAAGGCCGGCATCCAAACTGACAGGTTTCATTGAGATGATGAGATCTTGTTCCAGCTTGCCCATGTTGTTTTCATAGATTCTCCAGGAGAGTGCCATTTTTTCCCCAAGAATGGCATGAAGCATCATTGTGGTCACCAAGCTTTCTTTGCCTACAAGGATAGGTTTTGGGCATTAACACTGCGGAACAAGAATGTGACCTGGCATGCAAAATGATCCAGAAGGTGCAGTATGATGGGGAGTCCCAGAACTGGAACTGGGACAAGCACATCACAATAATTCTCCAACAGATCCAAGTGATCGATGAGTGGGGGGAAGCTGGTCTGGCTCCCCCAATGTCCAAGGAGGACAAAACCAGAGCTTTCCTCAAAAGAATCCCCAAGAACTGTAAGAACTTTGAGCTAAGAATTGCTTGGGTCATTATCAAGGGTGACATATTATGATTTTCCATGCTGATTGGTGCTGTTGTCTCTCACCTTTCATTGTCCATTGAGTTGCTACAATGGGTTGTGCCCATGAGCACTAGTGCCAATACCCATTTTGACCCTGGATGGCCTTCCGGCAAGCACCATTCAACCCAACGAATCCTTTTTATGACTACAGGGAAGTGTCACCTCAAAGGCAAGAAAGTGGTGGGGATCATGGCGGGCCTTCATTATGATGAGAGTGTTTGGAAGGACATGAAAAATGAGCAGAGAGACAAGGCCATAGCAATCTGCCAAGCTAAGAGCTCACAGCAGGCTGCAAAAGCAGCTATGACCTTGGGATTAAATTTCCACATGTCTGAGGTGTCAGACAAGATAGACAAGTTGGCTCATGCTTTCAAATCCCTAGATACAAAGAGTGAGGATTGCAGCCGGTCATCAGACCACAAGTCAGGATCATGTCAATGTTGTGACCACTCCCGGATGGGGAGTACAAGTCATTCCCATGGCTCCATCATTCTGGTGTGCACAGTCAATGCCATAAGCATTGATGGTGGCACCTAGGATCAGGGCTCCACAGCCTTGGAGGAATGCAACCTGCACAGGTTAGTGTTGGGGAGGATGATTGACAGTTAGATCCTGGTTGGGGGTCCACCAAAGTGTGCATAGCACAAGGACTGTGTGTTTCCCTCATGTCATTGGCAGTACCCATAGTCAATATAATGTTTAAAGGTTGAGTTAGACTCCCATTATGACATATGTGTAGTAGGCCAACATGCCCTTGAAAATCATCAACATCCAAAAGTAGTCATGGTAAGTGGTTTTGACCCATTGCAGCCAGCCAAAGAGGCAAAAGTCATCAGAGTGGCTACCTGATACAGAGGACCCCATGATCTTGCAAATCAACCAGGCTATACTTGTATCTAAGGTTGATCATTGCCTACTCTGTCCTAGCAATGCAGGATCAATGATGTGGAGATCAATGAGGTGTCAAGGTTTTTAACCCCTGATCCCACAACCTCAAGCCATTCTATCATGATTGTTGATCCTATGGATGATACCCACATATTTACCATCCCACTACAACTCGAGGGCATTGTAAGCTATTTTGAGTATACCCCTCCTACCTCTGCTGAGTATGAGGATGAAGACATCTTCCACTTGGAGTTAATGGCCATGAACCCAGCCTGGGATCCCTATAATGACAACTTTACACTTCAAGAAGAGAGTCCCCTCAATTTCATGTGACATTTGATCTCTGTTTCAAGTAGCAATGGCTTTTGCTGGATGGCAGAGAGGGGACATGGTCCACCAATACTACCTCAAAGAAGAAGCCCACTGAAACTAAGCCAAGTTTCCCTGCAGTATAATGCTGCTGATGTGACTGATGACAATAGTTTGGGTGTGGCATTGGAAGCTACTGTTCAGTTGTTCTTGGTCAAGACCTGCCTGTCCCAAGAGATATACAATGTGTGTAACGTCAATATGAGTAATGACAAGGGGCCATGGACCATGTCACTCCGGCCAATTGTTGGCAGATTTGACAAGATAACACAAAGATCATGGTGAGACTTACCATACAATGAGGCATCCATACCCTCTAGCATCCTGCACTCTCAAGGCATTTCTGAACAAATGATTGGATGCTACACTATAGGAAGATGTGGTGAAACCTCTATAGTGACACCATGCTCTGCCCGAAGGTCCCATCTGCTCAAGGCATTACAGTAGCACAATTTTTTGCAGCCAATTTTGGGTGGAACCAAAGCTACACCATGTTGCACAAGAGCTAAACATATGATGCTCTTTGTCTCCTTTTTGCACAGGAGGGTGTTGCACCCATGATGATTGTGGACAGGTCAATGGAGATGCTATTGAGTGAGTTTACCCAAAAGTGCAAGGAGGCCTTGTGCTTCTTGCTGGACACTGTGCCCTATTCTCATCGGTCTAACTGTGCCGAGCATGAGATAAGAGAACTCAAGAAGGCTGCAGCAAGGAAACTGACTTGGTCAGGTGCACCCAGGTGGCTGTGGTGCTTTGCACCTTAGTATGAATCTTATGTTTGCTTGCACACTGCATATGACATCTATTAGTTTGATAGTCATGTTCCGGAGATTGTTGACTCAGGCAAGACTGCAGACATTAGCCCATTCCATGAATTTGACCTTTGGGACTGGGTTAAGTCCAGGGACACAGGTGTCAATTTACTGATGACTCACTGGTACTTGGCAAGTACCTTGGTCCCAGTATCAATGTTGGTCCTGCAATTATGCAATGCTCAATCAAGACCAATGGCAAAGTAGATGATCTGTCTATGGCCTTCCAGCTTGTCCCAAGAAGCATTTGAGCCCAGCAATACAGAAGGAGAAGAATATCTTCCTGACCTCTGTCAATGATTGTTAGAGACAGATCACCACAATCAAAGAGTTGGGACCAGATATCCTCAATCTCACCCCTGACTGCATGGACTATAACCCATGGGAGGAGGAAACAGGCTCTTGTTTGCCACATTGGATGACAACCTTCCATCTGCCAAAGCATCCAGACTCCCATGTCAACACTGAAGTATTCCCCCTGTTGGGGTTTTGTATGAGCTGGAAAGAGTCCTCCACCAGAAATGCAACTCTGATTGTTTGCCACTTTGCACTGCACACAAACAACCTACTATGGACACGTGTGTCATTAAAATCTGTTTTCTGGACTTCCACACAGAAGAGTTGGCCACCAGTGCCATTGCTGAGGCACTTTATGCCCAGTGTGATCCTGACAGCAATCAGTACATCATGCTTGACACCATGGAGTATAAGGTTATAGGTAGTAAGTAGGCTGTCTCACACTCCACCTGTGGTTGAGAGCTGTGATGTGAATGGAAGGTTGGCAGTACTTCTTGGCAGAAGCTGTGAGACCTTAAAAAGTCACACCCTCTTCAGGTTGCTGAGTTCATACTTGCTGCAGGCATTGCAGATAAACCAGCCTTCAACTGGTAAGTGGCATGGGTCATCAAGATGAGAGACAGGATTATCTTCCTTGTCAAGCAGCAAAGCCCTCAATACCAAAAGCAAACTCACAAGTTTGGGATTGAGCTCCCCAAAATGGTGTGCGCAATTGACAAGGCCACTTGTACCACCTTTTGGTAACATGCAATCAAACTGGAGATGTAAAATGTGCATGTTGCATTTGATGTTCTTGTGGATAGTGTAGCACCACCACCAGATCATCAGTACATGTGCTGTCACATGATCTTTGATGCCAAGATGGAAGATGTTCAATGTAAGGTCCAGCTTGAAGCCGGGGGACATGTGACAAAGCTTGATAACTCTTAATCATGTCAGCGTTGTGCCTCAAGAGACAGTGCCAAAAGCTCTGCTTGTTGTAGTGCTCAACAATTGACTTATAAACCACTGATGATTTGAATGCCTACATAACCACGCCTTGCTGCAAGAAAATCTGGACCGCACTCGGAAAAGAGTTTGGTGATGATTGTGGCAGGAAAGCTGTGATATTCTGAGGGATAAATGGGCAGAAGTCTAGTAGTGCAGCCATGAGGGCTTGCCTGGCTAGGTGTCTGCAAAAGATGGGGTACTGGTCATGTCCCACTGACCCTGACCTGTGACTCAAAGAAAAGAGCAGTCATTACTAGCCTACATCTCTGTTATGTGGATGACTTGCTTGTGGTTCACCACTACCCAAGGCATATCATGGACAAGATTGAGGGCTCTCATCTCTTCAAGCCTGACTCAATTGTCCCCCCCCCTGAGATGTATCTTTGGACAATGCTCAAAAAGAAGACCTTTGAAGATGGTACAATGACATGGGGACTGAGTCCCTCAAAGTTTGTCCAACAAGCTGTTAAGAATGTCATGACATTCCTCAAGACAATGTGATGAGAGATATTCATTGCCCAAGAGGGCTGACAACCCATTCCCAAGTAATGTATGCCCCCAAGGAGGATGTTTAACAGCTACTGGAGCTGTATGTGGCTAAGTTTTCTGTGCAGCTGATAGGCATCCCAAGATGGATGTGTGAGCTCACGCAAATCAACATCCACACAGAGGTCTCCATGTTGTCCTTGTACCCTGCAATGTCATGTGAGTGACACTTGGAGACAGCACTAAATATGTTCTCCTTCCTGAAGTCAATCATTCAAGTCTTATTTTTAACCTGAAAGAGCCTGATGTGGGGAAATCTGACTTGTGGAATGTGACTGGCATGATAGTTATTTGGGGTAACCAAGGCTATACCCCCGAATGTCCCCAAGCCCCTTGGAAAGGGTGTGACTCTATGTATATTGGTAGATAGCAACCATGCTGGTGACAAAGTGAGCAATGCTCAAGAACTGTGTTTGTTGTCTCCTCAACATTGGAATGATAGATTGGCATTCAAAAGCAGACAATGACTTAGGCCTCAGTGTTTGGCAACAAATTTTGCACCCAGAGACACTGCATTGAGAATCTGTGATGATCGGCAGCCTGATCAAAAACTCTCATATGTCTATGGCAATAATGTGTTCATTGACACCAATGTAAGCAAACCTGAGTTGACACTCAAGAAGAAATCAAACTCCATCTGTTATCATGCAGTACGTGAGGCTGTTGCAATGGGCGTGGACTTTGTTACCCACATCCCAACAATGAAGAATCTGGCTGACTTGTTCACAGAGGTCCTGTATGGGCAGAGTCAGCGGTTTTTGGTTAACTGGATGCTCTGGGATGTCTACTCCAGTATTTAGTGTCATGGAATATTTGGGACGAGGTGCATCTAATGACTGGTCCTCTCCCAAGGGCTGCCATGAAACTATAGCAGTTGGGGTCAGGCTTCTTCATTGTGTTGTTTGAGTTTGTGTTAGCAAGAATGCCAAGGATGATATCTCGACAAGCTGATAAAAACACCTGTAAAGGAGGAATTATATTGTTGGGGTATATTTGGATATTCGGTGGACACTGAGCTGATGTAAGAACTGCTGTCGTGCTTCTGTGTAATTGCATGAAGTATGTCAGAGTTTAGGTTTTTGGTGTATTGTTAGTTTTTCCCCCATTGCATCACATTGGTTTTGCATTATTGATCAATTGTTGCAAAGACATTAAGTTCATCATAATTCTGAAAATACCACATGTGTAACCAAAGTTATAAGTGGGGTTACTGGCCATTACTGTTTTACTAGTAAGAAAATCCCCTCCACCCATCCTCTCTCCTCTCCCTCAGCACAGCCTCCCTCAAATCAAAAAAGGAGTCCATGCAAACTTGAATTATTTGTAAGAGCTGATAACTGTGTTTGTTTATTTGTTAGCTCCATGCCAACAAATCACCATGCCATACCATCTGCTAACACAAATATCAAATCCATGATTACGCTTTTGTCTGTGCATATGCTTTACATTTGTCTCGTGCTAAACTAATGCATATTACGGTGAGTAGACTTCAACTTTGATATTGTAATGTTGGATTACATTGTGTCACATACAAAAATATAAACCAGTTTTACTTGAGAAAAAATATATAAACTGCATCACAATATTTCTTTAACATTTCTATTTCCAAGACCGCAACTAGTTTGCCTCTTACACAAGAACCACCATTTCAACACCAGTTCCCCTGCGGTCATTCTCATCACCACATCACCTGGAATGATCCTATTGCTTGGTTGGTTTGGTCAGATTGGTGTTTTGATGGAGTAACATCACCAATTTGATCATGCATTTTTTGTTACATGATGGCCTTCCTGATCTGATGCAGGGAAGGTAGGATGTTTGCAATAGTACATCACTTTAAGGTAGGATATTTGCAATAGTACATCACTTTATATTGCAACTATTGCCACAAACATCCATCTAAGTAATCCACTCAAAGATGTGTTCATTAATGTTCATTTCCGGGTTGTTCTAGATAGCGGCTTGTCAATGGGTGTGGATGGGGGCTTTTCACCAAAGACAAAATTTACAATTGCAGAGTCCAGTGGAAAATTGAAAGGGTACAAAACAATACCTTGGAAAAAGAGCAATCAACCAAATGATCAATTTCCCTTGAGATATCTCTCATTGGGCAAGTTTTCATTCTTGATGTTACTAAAAACCTGCAAAGAAAATGCCTTCTAAGTATTCAATCTGATGTCCATTTGTCACATTGAGTTTTGTTTTCATAGTGATCGTATGATCATGACAAAAAGTTCATTATCATGATCATTACCTTAACTTTTCCTCTGAGGAGTCATTACCAAACTTGTTTGGAAAATCTCATTTATATAACTTACAAAAGGATGCTGCGGCTCAAGGATGCTCCAGCTTTCATTGTTTCCGCAATGCCAATCACATGGATGCATAGGATTTGACAATAGGTGGACAAGCAAAGGGGGAAGTACTCCACAGGGATTCCCTTCTCTAGCTACAATGACATGTGCCCATCGTCAAAATCCCCATTTGGTTTGTCAGCCACATTGTGCCAGGATAATGAAAGGGGCAAAATGTATTCTAATATTATTCCACCACTGGATTGATTTTTTGAACAACACTTCCCTTTATTTATCATTGGGACCTGGCAGTGATGAGCTTGATGTGGCATGCACAAAAGAGTCCGTGTACTTACCCCATTGGAATAACTAAAAAATACCAAAAATATTTAAACTCAAAAGATAGCAAATCATCATGGAAACATGACAAGGGTAGTCATACTTTTTATCACTATCACACCTAACTTTCACCAAGAATGGATGACGTCATCCCTTAATTTCTCTTAGGATAGTAAATAACCAATACACAGAGGGAAAGTTTCATAATAATATTGGTAAGGAAAAAGTTTGACAGCTCCTAGTACAATGGTGATTTTGAGGGGGAGGGCCAAGGAGGTCAGAACCCTGTTGACCCATATACAAGTCAGAATTGAGTTTGAACCACTATATGACAGATATCTTTGGATGCTGGTTTGGTTTCAATGTCCATCCACAAAGATCTGGCCAAGATTGTAAAAACCTTCAGGACTACTTGAGAGCAAGTCCAGCTCCAAGTGTCCTCAGGGCATCAAGATCACCACCTCAAATTAGCGGCCACTATTAACCTAGTCTAAAATGAGATAATGGTTCAGAGTCAAACACATAGAAGTTGGAATGTTTTCTACACTGATATCTATGTCAGACAGTGAAAGGTTGAAAATTGTGGAACAACAAGTCATGATGCCACATAATTGGGCACCCATGTGTGACCATTTTTTACTGTCCTTTGAAATTAGCTACAGACAGTCTATCTGACACTTTGTGTGCAATAATTTATAGCTGACAAGAGTACAAAAGAATGTAGGAATAGGACATCATGTCCATAGTAGTTCTAAGTCCACTCAATGGTTCAAACTCAACTCTGACTTATACCAATTGAAATCTCACGAAAAGATGATTTTGTAGTATTTCATGAAGATTGCACTCAGAGTGCTGTGAAATATTATGGTTGATCTTATACCCTGTCTGCAGGTAAAAAATGAAGACATGATGAGTTGCATGCCCTTCCAAATGGGTGATGTCCAGACAAAATATGCACTCTTGTTTGCAGGTGAAAAATGAAAATGCAGACATGACAACCTGCTTCCTGGGAATACAAATCTGGTGGGAGATTTGCTCAGTCTTGAAATTGCATCACGGGTGGCCCCTAAAATGATGTAAGAGGGTATGGTACACTCTTTTGGACAAAATCTGGCAGGGGGTTTGCGCCGTCTTGAAATTGCATCGTGGCACCAAAAATGTACTGACAGGAGATTTGCTCCAATTTGAAATTGCATCACAATTGGCGCCAAAAATGTAAGAGGGTATGCACTTTTTCTATGGTCAGGTCATCACATTTTTCTAACCATAGACTCCAACAAAAGTAGAGTGGCATAACACTTATTAGGTTATGATTCCTGAAAAGAGGGTATGCAACTCATCAAGTTGTCTTTTTTGTTCTACCTGCAAACAGTACCTTAGAAAATTAACAAGAATAGTTATTTTTGTTACAAAAGGGGGTGCATCAGTACTACTGTTAAACTGGTATCATAAATATCAGAATCAAAGGATTTCATTGAGATACTCTCCTTTTACAAAATCTCACCAGTCTTATGAACATTTTAGTTTGCAAGCCATTAAACATCTTTTTTCTGCTTAAGTCCAATGGGAGTAGATTTCCCACCACAAGACCAATCTACCCATATGCTGGGATCTGTATAATTCCTCTTGGTCAAAAAGTTTTGTGACTGGTCATTGAAAGACTCACCCTACATCACCAAGATATTTTGGTTGGAGTATTTTTTCTGAGTTCAATCATTCTTTCCCACCACCTGAACAGCTTGTTCTAATTGTGGGAATTATTGCCACTGTGGGGTGATGAGTCACTTTGTTTGCTGCTACCATAAAGCACTGCTGTTGACAAGGACTGTGCATTGATGTATTGCTGTGTCTGCTGGATATGGCACTGGATAAACTCATTGATTGTTTTGTTTTCCATGATGGGACAACACATTGAAAAATGCTTTAAGAATGTTAACTATTTTTTTAATATTACCAAATGAAACTAATTAACTAATAGTTAAAAGTAAATCATAATGATTAATTCTTAGACTTGGTGGATTAATGTATATGCTGGAGGTGGCACTGGATGAAATTTACAGCTTTTCTACCTGTTTCTCCCAATCATCCCAGCTGTCACAGACTGCCACCATGGCAACTAACTTTCCACAGCTGCATCGGCAAAAAAATGCCCAAGCAATTCACCACCCTGACAAATCCACAACCCTCTTCCATAGGTATGAAATGTAGTGATCAATGTTGCACAGACAGGAACGGTTTATAATGGTTGGCAGGATATAAAGTGGCTGGTGAGTGGGCTGTAGCATAAAATAGACCTTTTCCTAAAATAAATTGGCAGGAACACAAGGGGGGCAGAAGCATTGGGATAGTATTTTAGTACTATCTGTGGTAAATTGGTGAGATTCACACACTTTACAAAATCTCAAACATTTTTTGCAACTATCTCACTTAGTTCTTAATAGAACAGCCAAAAAATAATATCATCTTCTGGCCACTCATAAAAATGTTAGGGGTTCAGGGAATTCAGCAAAAATGATTATCTGTGAGAAAATGGGTGGCTGTCAAAATTTGTATTGAATTTTAGGTACTTGTCTTAGCCCCCCACAATCCTAACCTAAATCCAGGCTTAGGCTACTAGCCTGGCTGCCCCAGCCCAGTATCCAAAGTTGATTTGGAGGCTCCCTGAAAATTTAGGGGTGGCATCCCATGTTGTCTGCACACACACACAAACCCAAAATGTCTCATGCATACCATTCAAACATTGAAATACGTCACTGTGAAGTCAAAACTCCATCAGGACAGTGTCTGGCTGCGACTTTTGCATGCAAAGAGTTAAAAGTATAGAAGTCATAACACTTCTGCCACAGGAGCCAATGGGTTGGAAAAATTTATTGTTGACCCATTGTGTGGCTGAATAAAATAAGTTTTTAGTTAACAGCGCTCTGTGTTGTGTTATTATTGGTAGGAAACCTCAAAAATTGTTCTGTGATGTGGGAAAGGTACACTTTCTTGCAATTTGGTAAAAACAGGGCACAAAATGGAGATATTTTTGGTTTAGTAATGAACTGGGGGTATCAAATTTTATAAATTTTTAGTAACCCACTTGGAGAAATTCCCTAAGTGACAGTTAGAGTAAGTACACAGAGAGGTACTTGAATTTTCATACAAATTTTGGCAGCCACCGAATAACTAGTACTTATACACACTAGGTGGCCAACAAAATTCATATTAAATTTTAGGGGTAATTTTTGGGGGCACCAAATGTCCTCTAAACCTTCCATCTAACCTAAATGTGATTTAGGATACTGGGCTGCCAGTGCAATATTTTTCATTAAGTTGGTAGTTGTTTTCTCACAGATGAGAATCAATCTTCTGCATTCTCAACCCCCTGACAGAAATTAAAATAAGTAAGAGGGCAATGCATTACAAGCATTGCACATGAAAACCAAAAGAATGGCACAGACAAAACCTGTGAGAATGCCAAATTAGAATCACAAGAATTCCATGTGCAAAACTTGCAATAATTACACACAAATGAAATCAGTGGAATGTACATTCACAATTACAATATGTAATCTCAAAGACTGAACAAATGCATGATTGAAACAGCTAGAATGCATGTTTGAAATAACAAGAAGAAGCAATAGAAATAATGGGAACAATTGGTTAGAATAACAAGAATGCAAGCACAAAGGTGACTATGGAAGGCTACTGAAGCAGTACAGTGGTTTTTTTATATTTTTAAAGAGGTGAGTGAAATGGGACCGGTTTTTGAGTCACCTTTAACAATGAACCAAAAATCCAGTCTCCAGGGAATCAACCAATTTTCCAAAACACTTTTGGTATCTTTTGCATTTCAATGTAGGAATAGCATCAGAAATTGGATTTTTCAAAAGAAAATCATTTCCCCAATCTAGAATATGCTTGCTGACATTGACAGGTAGTGGTAATAATACACTGACATAGGCCAAGAATCTGCCTTATTTAGTACTCTAGGTACTAAAAATTAAAA
>JALLPD010001836.1:0-11216 GCA_036940065.1 Cyclotella cf. meneghiniana | reverse complement strand
GGCCAGTGCGAAATCGGGAGCCGCGAGGCTCCAGTTCCAGAACGGGAGCCAAAATTGGCTCCAGTGCTAGAACTGGAGCAGTGCCGATTTGGGGGCCAACATATATAAAATAAATTGGTAACCCTTGACCGAATTCTAAATTCATAAAAAACCTACAATAAAGTCACATTAAACGTATATTTTCACATGAAATTTGTGTCATGTGAAAAATGAAACTGTGAACAATAATGAGGACTGTTTTCATAAAAAAAGGTTTTCATATGAAATGTTTTTCATGTAAAAAAAGATATTCTATGAAAACATCTGTGAAATTATTTGATTGTCTTTTGAAAACTTAAATAGTCAACCAATTAAAAAGTTACAGCATAAAAAGAATATGACCCCCCCATTTTAGATTTGGTGACAAACGCAGGTGCTTCTCCTAAAAAACTTCTCTTCTTTGATGTTGTTCATCTGTTAGCCCTTTCCTCCATACATTACCTGCCTGGTTGGATTTTGAAGTTTCAACTACATTCCTTTTCTTGTTGTTTGAGCCAGATGTGTCCCTACTTATCTGTGTGTTTCAAAGTACCCTTTTCATTCCCCTCTGGACTGGATGTATCAAAAGTGCCCTCTCTCACCTCATCTCCGATTAAACCATATTGCTTGTCATCCTCCTGTGTGTTGTGTATAATCTCTTCTGCTTTTTTTGTCGCCTTCTTTGCACCCCTCAGCGTCCCCCCCATCAGAAGACAAAGAATCAGAGGGGCCGTCTAGCACCCCTTCCTAATTTTCTTCTGCATCTTGAGTTGTCTCTTCTACTCCTCCAAGTTGTGTGTCTTGTTCCTTCAATGTACTGACACACTTGCTCTCTTTGTTGCTATCTTCTTCCTCAGATACATCAGAAATAAAATCGATTTCACAAACCTTTTAGGTTTGAAACTTGTGGTAGCAGTAATGTGCATTCAAAGTGTTTATTGCACACACAGTATTGCACCCATTTGTGATGCAAAGTGCCTTGATTTTCTTAGCTCCTGTAAACCAATGAGGATGCAGAAGATATATGAGCTGTTGATTGTGATTAACGGCCCAGATCTTGTCCGTTGCAGCAAAAACATTGTTTTTGGGGCCTTTCTCATGCAGCAAGTCTGCCCAGAGGCTTACCACATCCTTCCACTTATTTATAGTTGCTGTGGATGCTGGCAATATGTCTTTACAACCTTGCACATGTTTTGCAAAGGACCCGGGTGTGTACAACTTAAAACACTTGGTGTATACGAGTCCTGCGTGGGAGATGGCATGAAAAGCCATTGCTGTTGTCCCATTATGGCAAACAACTAACTGCGCCTGAGGCGTCAGTTTGCTACCATCAAGAGAGGTCTAATGGGACCAAATGTTGCTCAACTTGCTCTTGCCTGCTGCATTGTTGCTTTCACTCCCTGATCTTGACATGGTGGGCAGGTGCATTTTATGGTGATAATATTTCTATATAAAAATCTGGTCCACACTACTCATAGCCAGCATATGGTAATTTCACTTTCTTGTCTTTAGAAAAAATTGTTATAGCCTTAAAATTACATACGTTATTTGTGTTTGTTTGTATAAGCCTACGTCCAGAAAACAATTGTTATAGCCTTAAAATGACTTTTTATGGCCTATGCAGTTCCTGTTTTGTTTATATATGCCTACTTTCCTTGGGAGTTTGTTTACATAGGCTCATTTGTGACCAGGTTTGAGTTATTCCACTGACACCATTTTCAAGAAAAGGTATACATTAGATTTCAAATCATTCTGATTTCATCAGACAAAATCATGATGATTTTGTCATAGGAAATAAGAAAAAATCTAAGTAAATGAAAACCTTCATGTGACCTCATAGAAACAAGGTTTTGTAATACAGAACAATGAAATGTCACAGCTAAAAAGGGAACCAATCCACAGTTCAAAAATCTCACAGTGCACTCCAGTTCCATAAGACCTATCCAAACTGACAAGAAGCTTTATTAATTTACTGCAACAAATGTCCATTTGAAAGTAGTGTTCCATACAATTATCATTATTTGGGATACCTTTTATACTTTATTCAAATCTGTATGCCAACAAACCTCCTGATCCATTTTGTCAGACAAAACCACTAGTTTCATTGGTTTTGTTAGACAAAGTCCTGGCGCTCCATATGGCTGCCCCCAGTCAAGAATTTATGATCTCTTTGCATATTCAGAAATTTGATCATCCAAACTGATACCTCAAATCCATTTCTGAGGTTGATAAATTCCATCAAAATGAGGTGATTCCCTTTTGAATTTTCAGAACCAAACTAATTCCTCTAAAATGTGATCCATCAGTTGAGGGGCAAGTCAGGTTCCCTTATCTAGAGAAATAACTTTAAGACATAAAGAGCTTAAAATTGCGAGACTCACACTCATCTGAAATCATGGAAAATAACACACATTTTTGGAGGATGGAGATCCTGCACCTCTCCAATTAGCAACATTGTAATGGTTCAATGACTCTTTTTTACCCCCATTTGTGTCATTGATCACTGGGGTGGCATTAGAAAATGCAGCTGTATTTCAAAAATTTTGGGTTTCTGGCTGTGGGCTGCAGAAATTGCAAAACGGACATCCCATGTATTCAAAACAGCATTTCACGCAGGATTCCCTGGACAGCTAAAAAATAACATCCATCCACAAGCATTGGCCAAACCCAACACCATATTTACCACCACACCTTCACTGCTAGGCACTCCCTAAACAAGCACATCACCTTCACTCGCTTGCTTGCCATTGCCATAGAAAATTTGGTGTCACCCTATTTGTGCCAGTGCTCCACCTTGTGTCCATGTTCTGTGCTTGTCCGGAATCAAAAAAATCATGCTTGCAAACCTGATTGCCACATTCTTGACAACAATTAGAGATCAAGCAGCCCGCCCATCTCCTTGCATCTCTACGTTCATTGTAGATAATGTGATGATGTTTAAGTTGCAAAAAAATAAGGTGAGGTCATTGAAAAAATGTCTTAATTCTCATATTTTACTATCGCTTTTGATACTAATTCATTCTCTGGCCTGTCCATGGACATCTTTGGCAATTGATGCCTCTTCCTTGCTTAGCCAAATTGCACTGAATGCAAAGTATTGTGGCATAAAAGGGAAATGAAGAAAATGGTGAAATGTAATGAAAAAATTCAATTTAAGATCAAAAATCATTGTGACCATTGCAGTTGGCCAACATTAATTGATTTTTTTGCCCACATCCAATTCTGATGCATTGTCCTTCCTCCCTCTTCATGTAGAAAATTTGAACAGTGTCAAAATACAAGGAAACAATGTGAGATATTGTTGAGTTTAATTTTCAACATGGAAATGTGTTCAAGTAAATCACAAATTGTCCTGCCATTGATTTTTCAAGCCTTACATTTTCACATCAAAATTATCTTCTAATTTCAATTTGGGAACATCACACAACAATAAACTGCCAATGGGATTAACACACAGCAAAACAAGTGCAAAATGATTCAGCTCACAACAATCAACTGGTAGTGCATGTATCATTCTTTGTTTTTCTTCATTTGAAAGTGTATGTCCAGTATGATTGTTTGCATTCTTTAAAATAATTTAAAATATATTCCTTACTTTGTAATCATTTAGTTTCCAGTAGAAATATTTGATTCCAGGGAATTTTTTTCATTTTTGTTGCACATGCTTGTTTAATGTTTAATGTTGTATTTATTCAAAATCAACAGTCAACATTAGTTTGATCATATTCAGACTAAGCCGTAGTCGTAGATGCTAGTTCTGTAGAAACAGCCCGCATTAACCCTGCCTGATCAATAATCAACATATTGGGATGGTTAGAGAACCCAAAAATGTTGGTCAAATGCAAGAATTAGCATCAAGAATATAAAATTGTTTGAGGAGGAGCAGCCAGACAATCCTGCCAATTGGTGGCCTTAGAAAATGTAATAGACAAACAATACAACCATCAAACATGTATATCAATCAATAAATTGTGTTATACTATTCAAGGTGCACGTGCAATAATGTAGTATCTGCATCATTATTTACAATGTATTCATCCTCCAATATTTGAAGAGATGCGAGTATTTTAAATGGTAAAATCATAGAAAAACCTGTTAAAAATCCTGATTATTACCCTTCTATGGGCACTTGTGCACCTTTCACTACTTTGCACAAAAACAATGACTTGAGGTGCAAATATCATTACCAAACTGTCAAATCATCTTAAAAACACCCTCTGGGACCACCATTGATAGCCAAACCATTTTTGGGATCATTAGACAAAAAGGGTCAAGTTGCTTATGAATTCCTAGCAGATGCTAACAAACATTAGCAAAACTGCCCAAGTCAGTTTGAAAATAAATGGCAGTGTTTTGATGCTCTTAACTTGACCAAACTTTAATAACACCTTTTTGGACATAATTAAGTATTATTTTTAGGCCAGATCATGTCTATGCAAAATTTGACTTGCTGAAATTTTGACTGAGCTCTCCCCAACAAGTTATTTTCCAATTTCCCCTAACAAATCAAAAATTTGGTGGTTACAGAAGAAAAAAGTCGATTTCTGATCAATTTTCTCCCTCAAACTTGATATACATTTTAATTAGACCTATATCTACAAGTCCTGAAAGTTTGGTAATGATTGGGAAAAAATATTTTTGGCCATTTTGAGTGGTGCTCCCCTACCATCAGAAAGAATGACCAGAGAGTATTGAGTTTCTGGGGGAATCAACACTGGATTCGGAATATCATTCATGGTATGGACTGAGATTGCTGTAAGTCACCAGAGATTGTCATCCTCCAAAGAGATGAAGAAAAGGTAGCATCTGTGTGTGTCTGTTTCACCCTTTATTCCGCACAAGCATACTCATCATCCTTGCCATATTTCTTGCATGGCCTTCCATCCATTCCATAATGTCTACAAATGGCCTCTTGGATTGATTGGGGGGATTGGAAATGTAACAACATTTTCCTTCATAATGAATGATCCAGTTTTGATCTTGTTTGAAAGATGTGATGAAAGGGACAATTCTCTTCATTCTTGGAGCAGTTCCTCAACATTATTTGCACTGGACCACTTGACTGAAAAATTAAGGGAATGGCCTACTATCTTGAATTACTCTGTGACAATCCCATATTTCAACTGTGCCCTTTCCTGATAATATCATTGAGAAATGATCTTTCTGATGACACCAAATCATGCCTGGACAGATTGTTTTAATCTTGGATAAGGTTCAGTGTTCAAATAAGTAAGGGAATCCTTTTTAATGACTAATGACAGATGGGAACACATCATCTGAACCAAAAACGTCGATCATCTGAACATTTGCATCAATAGACAGGTGTTTTTAACATCATAATCATAGCTGCTAACTCCATTGACAAGCAAGTATGAGGATGAACATGGGTCTCCTGCCTATTTAGTGGTTTGATGGTAATCAAGGCCTGAAAAGGTAAACAAACCTGTAAATTCCAGTCAAAAATATGAACATATGAAACTGAAATAAATAATTTTTCCTTGCCAAAGAAGCCACTGATATTCCTGTATGACTTAAAGGTATGGAGTTATATGGTAACTCTTTCAATTAATCAGGGTATATGACTTGCTCAAAGTTGCATTCAGGTGAGTTGGGTGATGGTGATTAAGCGTGAGTGATTCAATGATTTTCTTATTCAAAGCTGCTCTTGTATTTCTTTGCCTTGATCCTTTCAATATCTTCTGTCTGAAAGTTCCTCTTAATTGGCCATCTCCTTCATCTCATTTCCTTGTATTTCTTTTTCCAGGTCAATGATAATTTTCTCATCATCAACATTGGCTATTTTATATTAGCTAATAAGCATCACAGTATGATCATCAAATGTGAGTGGAAGAGCGGAGAAGATATCATGACTTAGAATGTTCATGTTCCAGTTATCCGCGTGGTTACATCTGAATGAATGACAATTAAAGTTAGAACATATTTCTCACTGTGGAATGATTAAAATCCATGCAATCTTACCTCAATAAATAGCATCACAAATGCCTGATATTGGGCCTAGAAAATCATCTTTGAAATTGTCTTAAGGGCCATTTTCTCAAAACTGAGGCAAACATTGTTTTCAAGGAGCATTTTTTGTCTGTATTTACGTCATTAAAATTTTCAAAGCTAACTCTGGTATATCCCAATCGTGATCTTTATTTCTAGTGGGAATAACCATTTGATTGTGTCTCCTTTTTACTGTTTTACCTCTTTCCTGAGTCAATATGAACAAACACTCAGAGGAGAATAATTATCATTGACATGTCTTTAGGAGACAGGTTTCCAGTAGAAATGATATTTTGCCTTCAACTACACATGACAATGATATTGAGCTTACTTAACAAAGAAGAAAACTAACTTTGCTCAAACAATTTTTTATACATTCATCCCAGAAGCATTGTTCTTTACATGTTTTATCAACGGGATCAAGGTAACATGATGGTTCAATGATATGGCCTGGGGGCAGGAAATCTTTAAAAACACTTGTTTGTTAATATATTGATGGATTGTCTATAACAAATGATGAATAATAAACGGATTTTGATGAGATATTAGATGAATTGTTGTTATTGCGAAAGAGAAAAAATAAAATATTCTTACAAAGACAAACCAGAATTAGGATGAGAGTTGGGGGTGAGAAATAGGAGAGCTTAATTAGAAATGTCGGCATCGTGTCACATTGAAAAGGCCTGAATTTTAGTGACATGTCTTGTCTTTGCCAACATGTTGCCGACATGTCAGATTTGTTGGCAAGACATGTCGCCAACATTTGGTGTATGCAAGTCATCAAATGACATGTCAAATGTTATGTCACCGACATTTTGGTGATACGTCAGCATATCTTTTGGATTTGTAGGCAAGACATGTCACCAACATTTGGGGTCTGCAAGTCATCAAACGACATGTCAAATGTGATGACGCCAACATTTTGGCGACATATCGGCATATCTTAATGACATAAAGAGTAAAGAGGGACCTTTCTAGCATACTGGAAAATTGATCACATGGACAAATAAGAGAACATAAGTTACTCTCAGTTAGTTTAGAGGGTTCTCTCATAATATACTTTTATAATTACTAGTGCAATATTGTAAGAGAACATAGCTAGGTAGTTACAGGGGTTGCGGTAAAAACCCCTTGGTTGTGAAGAAAAATGTCTCCCCCTATCTAAACTTGCTCCCTGTGTACAATCTCAATCCCTGCTGCCTGTTGATGCTCACAAATCAAACCTATCAAAATCTCAGTGACATTCCACCCCTGAAGTTCACCATTCTCGTCTTGACAGATAAGTGACCAACCCTTATCAATCCCCTTCTTCTTGTTCCCATGACTGTACTCTCCATTTGTGCCATCAACTGTGTAAGTCTTCCCATAATCAGGATCATAAAACACCAGTCCCTTGTACTTCTTCAGTTATTGAGCCTCACAATCTCAATCACATGTTACAATAGCTCTCCTCTCAGTCTTCAATTCAAGCTTGAAAACTCCTTGTGGTTGCTTGCAGGCTTCTTCAGATCTCCAGCACCTACCCCAAAACTCTCAAGTTGGTGATCAAAACTGAGAGAAGAAACTGATGTTTGATGACCTGATCAAACATGGAATGAATGCAAACATTACTCACTTAAAATCATCATTGCAAAAGATTGCAGTTGGCCCTTCTGCATCTACCTTCTTGTTTGCCTCTTGATTAAAACTTGACTCATTGATAAGGGCTGTCAAGTAGAGGAATCTCCTCTTCTCAACAGAATCCCCTCCAAGATTTTGCCATTTACCCATTTTAGCATTCTTCACAGCTGCCCAGTTCCTTTCACATGGTTCAACCCCTAGAGTCTTGGAGGTTACAAGATGAGCAACAAAACCCAACACATCTGTGTATGGCAAAGAATACTTTTGATTTACCCTGCAGAGCATGTTGACTGTTCCATCTTGATGTGCTGTTAAAAGGTGGACTCTCCTTCTTGAAAGTCTGAAACTCATCCCAAAATCTATCCAGAATTTCACCTTCTTTCATCCCAGCAATCCTCTTAGACCTGTTTGGGCATGGTAGGACATGAAGGCACTTGACAACACACTCTAGAGCCGAATGATGTTCTTGTGCCATGTTCTCCTTCACATCCTTCCTGACCTCTTTAAATACACAAAAGCACCACCAAGCAATTGTATAGTCATGCTCTAGCTTGCCCGCCTGCTTCTGCCAGGTTTGTAGGATACTCTCACCCAACTTCAAAGCATTCTCATGTCCAACAGTATCATCTTCTTCTGAATCATTGTCCTCATCTTCTCCTTCATCTTCCATAGTATGGGGAGAATATCAGAACCAGCATTGATGTCCTTTTTGACACCATCTTGTGCTTGAGACTGACTATAACACAAAAGAAATATGTTTTAGCCCCATATTGGAAAATAAACCAAGGGCAAAAGTGACTTACCCACATCCCCAAACCTTGGCCATCTCATCACCCAATTCCTCATGATCAATAAATTTACCAAAAAGATCCGGATTGTTGAGAGCATCATTCTTTTGGAAAGAAATTATGTCTTATCCATAATGGGGGTGTTTGAGTCAGAATATCTCAAGGCACAAATTGCAGGTAAAACAGCTCTGAGCAACACAAACAAAGACTTGAAAAACAAAGGGTCTTCAATGTCAAATACAGCTCCTTGCGCTGTGTCATTCTTACTGAGATCACAAAAATTTGTGGTGTGAATAGTAGCAAGCAAAACATTCCTGTGACAAAGGATTCCCATCATGGCATAAAACCATGATGCCATTCTTGTACTTGCTCCACGGAGTAAACCCCCTCTCCTACCACCATTTGCTAGTGTGCACTGTGCCATGAACTGTGCATAGATCCTGTGAGATGCTCCTGACTCAAAGACATTGTAAAGTCTGCAGGCCTTTGCAATGAGTGTCTCAAATAAAGATGAGAATGGGGAAGTGAGATTGGATCCCTTGAAAAGTCAAGAGTAAAAATAGATGAACAGCAAATGTCATCTTGATTGGTGGAAACTTTGATATGTCATCAACAAGAAAAGACACAACCTGTTCTCCACCATGGAGTGAATAGGAACAAGGGAATTTACCTTGTAAGACATGACCTGCTTTGGCAACATTGCTAGCACCATCAAAGAAGTATCTATCAGTGTGATACTTTGTTGGATCACACTCCACCACCAAGTCCTCAATCATGGAGGCATAAATGAAGCATCCTTCTTCACCCCTGTGATATGTGCTCAGAACAATCTGTTTTTGCAACAGTTGTGGGAGAAATGTTAGCAAACATAGCAAGCATATTGATAAGAGACATCCTGGCCACTGTGGCACCATCACTTAGCCAAACTAGCCCAAAGACATCTTCCTCCTTGAGTATAGTTTCCTTGTTCAAAACCATACAATTCTTGTAATTTAGATCTAACAGTGGCCCACCAATCATCTTGCAAGACGGGACCTTGAAAGTTTGGTCAACAAGTTTTGCATACTTGAGGATCAGCTTAAACCATGGAGATTCAACTGCCTTGTCAGGCAGGTTATCCAAATGCCAGAAATCTGCAATGGCCATCTTGAGCTTTGCATTCAAAATGGTCCTAACATCTGACTGTACCATTCTATCTATAACACCATTCAACAAGGACTGAAGCCAGCGTTGAGGAGAGCGTGGGTTGGAGGCAGCCTTGGAGGATGTCATTGAAGAAGAGCCTGCTTTAGAAGCTGTGCTGAAAAGGAGAGAGGATTGAACCAGAGGAGTTTTGATTTCTTTTGAGAAAGGGACAAAGCAGCAGCATCCTGACAGGCATCAGCGGCATTCAAAACTGTTTCTTGACCACACTTGTGGTTCATTGCCTTGTTTACTGTGTGTTGAAACAAATTAGTGTACTGCTGCGAATGTTCTTTGGAGATAACAGCAGCACAGATCCCAATATCCAAGTTCTTCTCTTTTGCCATGTGCACAACAGCCCTTGTTGCGTGCTTTGGCTTGAATAATTTGTTGCAGCGCAGGCACTTTCATGAGTTGATGCCAACAGATTCAACATACTTATCATCCCAAACTGTCATCAATTGGGAAACTTCCTTGTCAGCTTCTACAGCAAGTATGCTGGTATTGTTAAGTGGTGCAATATCAGGCATGGCAGGATATTGGCAGGGTAGGAGCAGGGGAGTTGTCAGAGTCACCCGCTGCAGCTGAGATTAAACAGGCCATGCACACAAAACCGAAATTGATCAAACATGAGTGACAACATGAAAATCAATCTTACGAGTCCCATCTTGATCCAAAACTTTGCGAGGTGGCAGGGACAACAGTTGAGAAGATTCATGTGACAGGAAATAAGCCACAGCAAATAAACTTGTTGCAACTTGATGGGGACAATGGACAACACAAATAGTGTAGCAATCAAAATCAATCTGTACAAGTCCCATCTTGGTCCATAATTTGGCAAGGAGGCAAGGACAAATGGTTGAAAAGGTTCATGCATGAAGACAAACACAGTGTAACCACAATCATCTCATGCAACTTCATGGGGGACAATGGACAGGGGACAATGGACAACACAGCAAATAATGTGGCAATTAAAATGAATCTATACAAGTCTCATCTTGATCTATAATTTGGCAAGGAGGCAGGGACAACTATCGAAGAGGTTCACATGATGAAGACAAACAGCACAACCAAAATCATCTCATGCAACTTCCTGGGGGACAATGGACATGATAAAAATCAGGCACAGGCAAATAGGGCAACAGCCAAATCTTACGAGTGTGATCCATGATTTCTAAGGTGATGGGGACAATGGGTCAAAAGGTTCACATGACGGCAACAAACAGGGCAACAATAAACATCTCGTTGCTCGGCGGGACAAATTCATGCCACAAAATATCATGCAACATGAGAACAGCATGGCAAGGCGACAATGAAAATAAATGCCCATTACAATATGGGGCTAGAGGTAGTGATGTAAAATAATGCTGTTGACCACAATGATGTAACACAATCAAGAACAATTAAGATGTGCGCATCAGCAAATTGATGAAAATGCAATCTGCCAGCTGCAATGAAAGTGCAAAAGAAGTCTCATATTTAGAACAAACTAAGCAACAACACAATCATGTGATATGAGCCAAGGATACTCTATGGGACCTCTAGCAAGTGCTAGGCCCATGAACAGGACATAGGCCCTATCCTCCCCTTTGTGTGATACAG
>JALLPD010001835.1:0-11223 GCA_036940065.1 Cyclotella cf. meneghiniana | reverse complement strand
GACTAGTCTCAAGTGATCAAGATGGTCATCCAGGCTTGCCTTGGTGATACACAAAGGATTATCCAACTTTTCTGAGCTAGGAAAAGGTGCAACATCACTTACACTTACTAAAATGGACCAATAAATGTGTAGAAACTACGTAGGAATTAGGAAAACAAGGAGAGCCCTTGCCCATGGCAGCCATCTCCTCTCAAAAATCCGCAATCTTTATGACTGCTCAACAACAATAATAACAACCACTACCAAACAAGCACCCTCCATATCACCTCCAACACCTTCCCTTGAACCACCGCTGTCAAAACCCACAGTAAAATCCGCCGTCAAGAAGCTATTTTTCACCGATTCTGAGTTTGCTACGTGGCTACTCCAACTACTCATCCCATCAACCATGCCAACTGAAACTGTGATCCGCTCTGATCCTCCACCGCCTCCGCAGGCTGACGACCTTCCGTCTCTTGCCAAGACGGCTCAATTGCCCGCCTCCAAGAGGGGAAAGCTCCAGAAAGCTGACGTGTGGGGCAACGCGGTTGCGACGAACAGGAAGACCACCGGTCCTCCTGAAACTCAGTCCCCTATTTGCCACGCTGGCTCCAAACGTGTCATGGCCGAGTCCCCAAAGTCCTCCCCTACCCGTACCAATGCTGCCATTAACGATGTGAACATGGGTGGTGCTGATGAGGTGGAGAAGGCGATCCCATGCACGCTCGAGCAGAAGCTGGCACTCCTTGACCTGAAAGAGTCGATCACGGTTGATGATGTACGTGTAGTCATGATGGATTACAATTGGATCGGTGACGAATTCAAGACAGACAAAGCTGGCCTCGATCGTGTCTGCGAGCGTCCCACTCTCCCTGCAGGATGGCATTACCACTTTGATGACAGCGCAGCAGCCCCAACAACAGCTGAGGTCTCACGTCTAGTTAACGTGGAGAAGATCATTGAGATCATGGCCAAGCGAGCACTGAAGAAGGAGATACCGGAGGAGTCTCCCTACCATCCCTCGCACTCTCCCTTTGGTTTTGTTCCAGCTGCAAACAAAGTAAATGTCATTACGAAGGATGGGAAGGTGGTGGGTACTTTCTCCACGAGAGCTTATGGTTTCCATATTCCGGATGACATAAACATCGATATGGATTCTGGAACTACCTACGAGATCATGTGTCGTGCCGGCCTGCCTAAGCTTTTCAAGAAGCTTAAACAGCTGAAGAAGAAGTCCACGCTATTTAGTGCTCTTCTTGACCGTAAAAATGGTCCCATTGTGATGAATATATTGGAGGTTCGAGACAAAGTGCTGATCCATACACCTCTTGGTATGGTAGCTAGTGTCAAATTCTTGGCAACAGCAGCACCAGTGGACAAGTCTCGTGTGACTAATTTGATGGAGCATGATGGCATTCAAGACAGTGGGACTGCAGGCACGCCTGATGAGGAAAGGGAGCTGGAGGTGCTCACAAAGGGGGAGGATGGATGTATCGAATTTGGCAAGGATGAAGTGAGGCAAATTGATTTGCCTTTTCAAGTAAACAGTAACCTTAACAGATTTGCACCCCTTGCCGAGAACAACCCTGCATCGGTAGTTAGCGTGGACAATGCAGCGCAAGTGACCCACCCAAAGCCACCCCCTAAGCCCCAACAAAGTGCCACGAAAGCTGCGAAGAAGACCAGTGCACCAGCTAGCCCCTCTCGCACAGTAGACAACCTTAGCAATGAGAAACTCGACTCAATCCTTTCCGATGAGGCAGAAAAGGGTACCAAGGAGAGCAGCAAGAAGGGCAAGAAAAAGAAGAAGAAGGCACTTGGCAATCTGAAAGATGACACGGAGTATACATCAGTGATGCCACTCCCTCAGATGATAGTGGTGTTGACAAGATGGCTGATGATGAGAACTCACAACTCACCAAAGAGATGGAGGTGGATGACGTGCAACAAGTGCCCCTGCCACCTGGCAGGGAAGGTGTACAAATCTGGACCAAGACTACTAGTGGTGACACAGCAACCACTGCTTATTCGTCTGTTTGTCCCAAAGATGATGCACTTAAAGGTTCCAACTTCGGCAATAATGCGGATGAATCGGTCTGGGCTGAAGACATTATCCTCTCTGTGACAAACAAGAAGATCCTGTCAGCATTGATCTTAAAGATGCTGTCCCTGCCACTCCTGCCACGTGCACATCAGAAGTCACATCACAAACAGAACTATCAGCCATCACTGACCCATCCTATGTTGTTCCCGATGGTAGCAATATACACATTGTACAATGCACTATCTCTTTGGCAGCGAATGAGAAACATACCAAGACACTCTGCCGAAAGGCAAAAGCCATTCTTGATTATTTCAAGCATATCTCAGAGGATGTTACAATCCTTGCCCGCTCAAATTTGCCATCTGGCACACAGCTCCCACCACTCTGCTCCAGCAAGGTTTCACACTTTCCCACCAATTATGGAACCATCAAGAGGTATTTCAGTGTCAGTCAGTCATATATCTTAGAGCAGCCAACAATTGATGCAAAAACCCTCCACAACCAAAAGAAGACAAAGGAGTTCAACTACATCAATAAGAAGGATGGTAATGGTAGAGTCGGGAAGCGGGCAGTATTGAAGAAGAAGGATAAGGGCTTTGAATTTGAACATGGCCCTTGTGAACTGTGGTTTACGTTTAGTATCAATACAAAGTATCCTGAGGTCTTGGACATGCTGGTCAGCCTCAATGTGGATCTGGGTAGCAATCTAGGCGTCAAGTCCTCACTAAAGAACGTGCAATGCTTCGACTCACGGGCCAAATATATGCTCACATACGTGAATTCAAACCTGTGTGCACTTGGTGTCAAGGCAATCCTTCAAAACTCCCTATTTAGGGAACAGCGACGTCTGTGCAAGACTAACAAGCTGGACATGGACTACTACGATCAGCTGTTGCCGGAATTTCTTGTGTATACCAAGCCCATTTGCCCACTCAAAGGCCTACCAGAGAGCGAGCACAAGCACCTCACCTTTGACACCTACCCCTTTTATACTCGCAACGCCTTTTATATCGAAGCAGCTGCTGGAGCCTGGGACCTGCTGGAGTCACTTTTTGAAGAGTATGCTGAGTCTGGCAGAATTGCAAATGATTTTGGCCCTGCAGTGTACCTCTTGGAGAATCCTCCACCAGACAGACTAACGAGCCTCACCGTAACTCGCAATCATCATGAAGTAGGAAGAATTAGCTGTGGATATAACCTCCGAACGACCGTAATGGAATGCAAACACGTTGCGCAATGGTTCCATCCAGTCAAGGTGGCTATGGAAGAGAGGGACGAGATAAATCCGGAAGACGGCACGCCGACTGGAAGGAAAATCACACCCAAGTGCCCATATGCACGTACTTGCCTCGTGAAGGAAATGATGAACATCACCATCAATGGTATACAAGTATTCCACTCATTTGTGATTAATAAGGCTGGTCCGGATGTTGGCGTGACCAATGTTGTGGTGGCATGTGACCCGGAGTGCCCCTATACACCAGCGATTTGCCAATTTGCTCAGAACACCCTCGCAGATTTCAACTGTTTCATTTATCATCACCCGAAAAAGAATATGAGATATACCCAGAGTACTGTCCAACGGTTGGTCAATTGCTGCTACATGAGCAGTGCGGTGCTGGCAGAGGAGTCTGAATGGGACAGTGTTCTTCAGAAGGCAACACCTTGCTATCATGATCGTTGCCGACATTAGATGCAACAACACAAACGTTACGATTGCAAATGTGTTTCTAGTCAGCCTGATACAAAAGACGGTAGTGGTCCAAAGCTTGGCAACAGCCCAATTGACATGACTGATGAAGTTAGGCTAGAACTGGTGAAGAAGCTCAAGTGCAACCCCGCAAAAACTGCTGCAGATGCAATGGAGGAGGATGGTCATGCATCAGCACATAGAGGCATGCAGGAGAAATCAGTAAACACCCTCGCAACAGAAGGAAATGAGATTAATCAAACAAGGAAACAAAAGGACCTGGCTATTTCCTTATCACTGGAGAAGAGGAAAGTAGTAGAAGTCAAAAAGAAGGCACGAGACGAGCTAGAAGCTCTTTGCGCTCAGATTGCAAAATTGCAGCAAGCTCAGCAGGTTAACCCCCACCAAAGTGGAAGCGGCACCTCCCCCCCTAGCCAAAATTAAGGCAGGGGCAAGGAGGGCCGCAGGGCATAAACTCTTCTGGTGACGCATCTGCTCAGGGCACCGGCGGATGCGGTAGAGATCAGTTTTTAGGTGCCCAAGAAGCTCTTCAGCCTCATTTGGGTTCGCGGGATGAAGAGCAATTCGTTAGAACCTAAAACAACAATATCAACTCCGGCAGTGCGGCTAATATCGCTGAACAAATTAGCACTCCTTCTAGTGCGTCAGATGGCAGGGAACTTCCCAGTATTCTCAGCCGCCGAGCGCATCTGCCTACCACAGGCAATAGAGGTAGGGGTGGTGGTGGGATACATGGGAACCTTTTTTCGAGCACGGGGTTCTCAAATTATCATCATAGTGCTCGATATTTGTCTTCTCACCATGGGAACGCAGCTCTGCCAGTGGCAGAAAGGCCTGTCATGTTCGTAAGACAAAGTATGGACAGGGGAGGTGGTGGGACACAAGGGAATCTTCGTTTGAGCACGGGATTCCTGGATTATTATCGTAGTGCTCATACTTTGTCTTCTCACCCTGGTACCACAATTACAATTACACCAGCGGTCAAAGAGCCTGTCGCTTTGGTAGGACAACGTAGAGACAGCGGCCAGGCAAATTCCGATTTGCCTGGTGCAACCGATGCTTCCACACCAGCTGGGAATGTGCGTGGAAGTGTGTCAACATCAAATGACATTCCCCGGGTGTCAGGATGGTCTATTGGACCAATCCCTGACGGCCAACCCGCCAAGGTGGACTCTGATGGTGGAGGTACTATACGTTCAAATCCAAGACGTCGAGGAACGAATAGCACCAAGAGTGAAAAGAGGAGGAAACGAGATCAGGCAAGGCAAGACAGTTTTCTAGCTAGCTGTATGTCGCATCAACAGAAAAAGAGGATGAGACAACTTATTTCTGGCTCCAAACGCTTTTTGAAGCTGCTAGTATTGTCTCATGAGGAGTTGCGTGATGGAGTTCGAACGTTTGATAAGGCCGCAGCAGATTTTTCAATCCCGAAAGGTGTTGATCCAGACATCTCAGCAGTTGACCGTGCATCGGCAACAGAAGCCCGAGAAATCAACTCACTCCTGCAATTACTACATGAAGGTGGTGTAGGAATGCTGAGCGAATCAAAATGGGCAGGTTGGATTAGGATCATGTTCGAAAATTACAGCAGCATCGGCATTGGAACTCAGCCATGGAAGATGGAGCGGTTGAATCATCTCATCAAACAGCTGCGGACTGATGTCGTAGCCAGTTGGGAAACAAATATTGATTGGCGCCAGTCAGCCGAAACGATGCTAGAGCTCCTGGTGACATCTCAAGCCAAGAAGGGAGTGGCAGCCAACAATTCTACAGGTGATATTTTAAATCGCAACCAACGTGGCGGGATGATAGTTTCGGCAATAGGTCGTCTATGTGACACAGTTACAACAAAAGATGGAATAGGGAAAGACCCCACAAACCTTGGTAGATGGTGCTGGATTCAGCTGGGCCATGATGAGCTGCATACATACATAGTGTCAGCGTATATCCCACAATGCCCCCCAGCAATCTCTGCCGATGAAACGGTCTGGGAACAGCATGAATGCTACTACCACTCCATTCGAGATTTCAGGCGGCCTGACAACATAATGATGGAGGACCTGTTATCACAGATTAAGACGTGGCAGCAGGCGGGTAATGAGGTAGCGCTCAGCCTTGATGCCAACCAGGACGTTTATGATGGGACCCTCGCCACCAGTCTGGCGGAAGCACCCTGCAACATGTGCTGCCTCTTCTAACAGGCTGTTGGGGCCAAAGCACCCAGCTCACATTTCCGTGGTTCAAAACCAATCACGACCATCTTTGGATCAAGTGGGCTGACGGTTGTTGATGGAATGGCCTTTCTACACTGGTACGGAGTGGGTGACCATCGTGTCTTCGTAATGGAGATATCTGCAGCATCACTGTTTGGTGGGAGGTATCCAACTAAAGGATCTCCAGCCGCAAGAACACTTAACTGCAAAATCTCTTGATGCAGAAACCAGTATAACTCTATTCTTAAAGCGCTGTGCAACTGCCACAAAATGCATGAGAAGCTGGTGTCACTGAAGTACCTTGATGGTAACGTCACTCCTGCACAATATCAACTGATGCATAACAAGTGGGACAATGAGTTAGGAAACTTTATGTCATCGGCTGAGGAACAATGCACCAAGTTCAAATCATGCCAGATTGAGTACAGTCCAACAGTTGGCATCTTCATAAAGAAGAGATCCATCCTAAAATGGATCCTAAGATGGTATGATGGGAAGGTGCCAGACGTATGTAATCTACTACGTGCCGCACAGCACAACAAAGTCGAAAACCCGCTGACAACATCGTGTGAGGATATCAAGGCGCACCTGGTAGCATGCATTGGGCATCTTATGGAGCTGAAAAAGGTAGCCCCGGAACTGCACAGGAAACACCTCCTATCGTGCCTGATCGAGGCAAAGAAGCGAGGTGATGACAAAGCTGTAGCGGAGATTTTGAGAATAAGGCGGAAAGAATGCGACAGGAAGAGGCGTAGAGGGATAAACGTCGTTATTAAACCTGGGCAAGGCAGGATGGTTATGGCTGTACAGGTAACTGAGGAGGGTGCGCTGACAACATAAGACACACATGAAGACATAGTTCGAGTGGTCAATAGCAAAATCGGCCAACGCTACAAGCTGGGACACAGATCACCACTATCTGCTGGACAACTTGCCGAGGAAATTGGCCAGTTTGCAGAGAAGGATGCTGCACAGAAGATACTTGACGGCACCTTTGAGTTTCCTGAGGGAACAGATTATGCATTGATGGAACTGCTTTGAGAGGCAGCCCTATTAAAGGTTGAATTTGATGACATCTCGGAAATGGATGACAGACATCTCACAGTTGAAGATTTCATTTATTTTTGGTGCTCAGCGAGAGAAGAAACGTCATCATCCGACTCTGGCAGACACTTTGGTCACTACATAGCCGCCAGTGACGACCCATACCTCGCAATCCTACATGTGGAATCTATGAATATTGCGGCAAGCTATGGCCTTCCATTGGACAAGTGGAAGTCGGCACTCACTGTGCTTCTTGAAAAGGTGTTGGGCAACCAGCTGATGGAGAAACTGCAGGCGATCTGTCTTCTCGAGGCTGATTTTAATTGGTGGCTGAAAATAACTTTTGCCCGAAAGATGATGTCAAGGATTCAGAAGCAAGGCATGATCCCAATTGAACAATTTGCCATGGCGGGTAAATGTCCCATCGACGGATCAATGTGTAAACAGATGGGTTTCTTTGATAGGGCAAACACTCTCCATTTCCCTTCAGTAAGAAATTTGGTAGATGCAGAGCAGTGCTATGATGCAGTCAACCATGCAGCTACCAGTCTTGCAATGCAGGCATATGGGATGTCAATAGAGCAGGTCAGTGTATACCTATCAGCCATGGCAGATATGATACATCACCTAAAGACAGCCTTTAAGCGAGACGAGGCTGGTTTCTCAGGTAACAGTGACAGGGATATGGTGTCCTATGATGCTGATGGCAGAGCCCTTGTCCCACTCAACTATTCCAATGGCCTTGGGCAAGGTAGTGGAGGAGCTCCACCGGCATGGCAAGTGGTCAGTAGTCTAATACTTGGTGCATATAAATGGAAAGGGTATGGGATGCATTCCAGGTGTGCATGGTTGCAGACAGTTCAGATCATTGCATCTATTCTTTTCATGGATGACTGTGACCTACTGCACATGGCCTTGAACGGCCTCATTAAAGTGGTGCAATTCCTTGTCTTTGTTCAGCATGCACTATACTTCTGGACACAACCGCTACAGATGACCGGTGGTGACCTCAAGCAAGCCAAGTCTTTCTGGTATCTAATTGCTTTCAGGTTTGTCCGAGGAGTCCCGATGCAACGACGGCTGTCTCAGCTACCAAAATTCAAGCTCTATATCCCTCAACACGATGGAATTGACATCGCCATTTAACTGATAGACGTACGAGAAGCCAAGAAAACACTCGGCGTCTGGACATGTCCCGACTCTACCCCCAAACCCATATCCTCAAGAGACAGAGCGTCAAAGCAACTTCAGTCAATGGTGGAGAAAGGTACTTTGTGGTGCAAGAGAGTGGATGGAAGTAGATTGAGCACGAGAGATTGATGGTTCTCCTTTACTCAACAGATCAAACCCTCAATGTCATACGGTCTAGTTCCACCGATGGATCCACCAGACGTGGTCACTAACGCCTTCCAGGCATTCTATTTCATGGCCCTGCCACCGCTTGGAGTGAACCACTACATCACACTTGGATGGAGGATGCTACCCATCGAGTACCAAGGTCTGGGGCTCCCAAATATGGCCCTAGAAAAGCTAGCAGAGTCACTAGCATGGCTGCAATGGTTCTGGGGCGTGCAAGAAGGTGCCGGCCACGTGGTACAAGAGGCATACGAACAGCTACAAATCAAGACAGGTCTCGCTGGAAACATGTGTTTGCGAAGCTATGACAGATTTGGCATTCTCGCTTCTCATACCTGGTACAAGGTGTTCTGGCAATACCTCAACCACTTCAACGTTACCCTAGAGCTAGAGGAGTCAATTAAGGTGCCCCCTGTTCGGGAACGCGATTGGATTTTCATGGAAGAGGTGGTGACCAAGCTAGACAGATCAGAATGGTTGAGCATTAATCAAGTACGAAAGAAAATGAACAAATACTTCTTCTTGCAACTTGCACACTGTGATGGGCTGGGTATTCAGGGGTCTGTCAAAGGTGTCCACAGTACTCCATCAACCATCGAGTTCCCTAATGAGGAACCAACGGTAGCAGATAGAAGGGCGTGGCAACAAGCGCTGCGAACTCTAACATCCCCTACCTATAGATTTCAAATTCCCCTGGGATATTACTTGAGAACACCTTATGACAGATTTGGTTGGTACTGCATGGCAGACAGGCAGCACCTCCTGCAGCTCGATCAAGAAAACAAGAAGACCATCCTCTATCTGTCATCAACTGCCAGCACACGGACGACACGGCAGGGAGCACTCTTCTTGAAGTCAATGCACAAGGCAGAGCTGAATAATGACTACGTGCAATATGCTTCCATCACAGAAGAGGCAGACGGTGCCGTCTCTATTCATTCAACGTTTGACCTTCCCATTGTCAAGATGGTGAAAAAATCAAAAAGTCTCCTTGAATTGATTAGATTGCTCCCAAATCAGAGTCTATGGAGGGATCTTGACTTGGATGGGAGTGGCGATTGGCTAATTGACGGTATACGAAGAGGGTCCTTGGTCATAGCGCATGACGTTTCGTTCATGGAACACCTAGATAGATCAGTATGCTCAGCCGGGCTTGTAATTTTTTGTACTCATATGCAACGTATAGCAAGCGTCACATGCGCTGAGCGTACTGACCCAGACATGGCTGGAAACTACAGAGGCGAGCTTCTTGGTGGCCTCCTACTTACTCTCATTCTCACGGCGGCGTCCTCGTTGATGGAGGGTTGTGACTGCCCAAACATTGAGGTCACATGTGACAACATGGGGGTTGTTAACCATGGGAGAAACTGCCAACACCCACTCAAGGATGCTCAAAAGCAAGCGGATATAATTCGTTGCTTTAGGGCCTTGTTGAAAAAATGTGTCATTCCCGTCTCATACATACATGTCTATGGTCATCAAGACAAGAAGGCATGCTGGGAAGAGCTAACCCTGCAGCAACAACTGAATGTATTAGCAGACTCGCATGCTAAATCAGCACTTAAGAAGGCGGTTCAAACAAACACTTTCATCTCATCATTATTTCCCTACGAGTCCTTCCGAGTGATGGTTGGTGGCAGTAAGGTAATCTCCTCCATAAAAAAGGCGCTGTATAAGGATTGGGGGAGGATAGCAGCTATCAACCTAATGTCCCAATGTAAGATCGTCTCAGAAGACAATTTCGACAAAATCTACTGGGAAGGCGTGGGAGCGGCAATGTTGATATATCCTCAGATGTATTGCATTTACGTTACAAAGCACGTCTCCCACTTTCAAGGGACTAATCGTCAGCTTTCATGCGATGAGTCACAGGAGGTGGAGAATGTATGCCCCTGCTGTGGAAAGAAGAATGAATCCACAGGTCACATAACACGATGTACAGAGGAAGGGCGTACAGAAATGTTTCTTGAGTCAGTAGACATGTTGTCAGATTTCCTGCATGAAACTCACATGGATGGGAGGCTAATTGACTGTCTGGTCACTTACCTAGAGTACAGAGGTGAAAGGACTATGGAAAGTATCACCCATCGAATGCCCCTTTTCAAGACGGTCGCAACAGACATAGATGCACTAGGCTGGGACTGCCTCCTAGAAGGGAGAGTCCCAACATCACTGATTGATCTACAGTCCTTCTCTATGCGTAAACACAACTCATGGTGGAAGATCAAAACTTGGGCTAGCCATCTGGTCCAGCATCTGCTTAATATCACTCACATTATAAGAAGCTTGGCAGTGGATCTACGGTGGCACGTAAATTGTGGCTTCAGCAAATGCGATCTGCAGTGAGTGCAATGGATGTGACTGCTCATGAATGGGATGGCAAACCTACAAGGCAGGCGAGCTCTCTATCAGTGTCTGCAGTGAGGAATTACGATTGGTATAGGCATCAAGCAGGTATTCTTGTGACTGAACGTGCTAATCTAGCTAAAAGAATACAGCCATGAGATTCCCCTGAGTATCCATTTGTGGGTGAACCTTCCGCTGCAGGAGGATGAAAGGAGCCTCATACTAATGCAATCTCTCCTTGTGTGGCTCTGGCCACTGAAGTGATAAACAGCTGAAGAAACACACGTCCAGGTTGATAATTGTTATACATACCATAGATAACCTGATTTACTAATGTTGAATTGAATTGATACACAAAGGATTATCCAGATAAGTTCTTATGAACTCCAGGGCTACAATAAGCTTGGACATCTTTGCTTGGAAGATGTCAGGAGAGCCTGCTATACACATAGGTAACCTGAGGTAAGAGTACTTCCCCCATGGAAAAATAATGGTGCAGATTTTGGATGCATCAGGGTCCAAACGAATGG
>JALLPD010001834.1:0-11223 GCA_036940065.1 Cyclotella cf. meneghiniana | reverse complement strand
GGTACAACATCTTTGTTGTCAGGAGATTCTGACGATTCATTGGCATCTAAATTCTGCGAGTGTCAAACTCTCGGCTGAGATCGTCCTCATTGTCAGCGATCTTGGCAATGAAAAATGAATGTGACCAAGCAACATACACTCAAAGAAAAAATAGGAAAATACATCAAGGAATATTAGGAAGGGGAACCATACCTCTCCTATTTCATAGATGTAGGACTTAAAGCTGATAGAAAACGCATAATTAGGAATATTAGGAAGGCTCCAGTAAAGGCACATACTTTCCCTACTCAGAGTCCTGAGTGGATCACAGTGTGAGGACCATTTAAGGGGATCTTTTGAAAAATACTGGTTCTTAAGAATACAATTTGTCATGTTTTGGTGCTGATTTTTCTGGAAGTGAAGATGGAGTATCGGTTTTCTCGAGCTTAGTCCTTACACACGAAGCCATCGAGCATTCCACTTGAATGGATGGGCGGAATTAATATAACCTGTGTCTGAAAGCAAGAAATTGATCACTAGACTCTGACAAGTTTTTTTGTAAGTCAGCGATAATCAAGATCACACCAAGACCAACCCTACCCAATATACATGACTACATCATGGTAAGTAGAGCATCTTGATGACCCAGCTGAGCCATAAATTGTAAGGAAGAGGAACCTCGAACTTAAATTCAAGACGGAAGATATCATCATGAAAATGGAGCGGGTGAATCTTCTCCGTTACTTCACGCCAACGCTCTTTCTGCTAGTTACAATGTTTTTCAAAGAGATGGTTTTGGGTGTACGGTGCAATCAAACTCAACCAATTCTCACCAAGAAGCGCCCCAACTATTCACCTCCGAACACGAGTGGCCATGACGTTGTTTCTAACAGAAACGGACGTGTTTCAGGTGGCCATTGGGAGTATAAGTCAGAGATTGATGTCCCATACAATTTTTCTTACGAAGTCTGTATGGGTACACACATACATCAAGCAGACTGCGACAAAACCGTGTCATGCGCTGGCGATCTGATGAATTGGAGGTACTACATCAATGAAAACAAGCCATACCAGAGGTTTGATGTGGATGGTTTTCGAACAAGAATGCGAAATAGACGCATTATTTTTGTAGGTGACAGCACCGCTCGTCAGCAAGTTGAAGCCTTGATCTGGACACTGGGTCATGACAAAGTTGACTGGGAAGTGTCCGAGAGACCCAGACGTGTAAAAGGAGGCAGTTGTCATACTAGGAAATTTTGCATGATGGATGAGTTGAGTAACATAAAAATTTGCTACCAACATATGGGTACCATGGTGGCAAAAGTGTATCTGGACGGAAACTACACTCTAGCCCATGCTTCAGAAACAGATGGCGACACCTCATGTTTGCTTAATGACAAGATGATAGGAGATTTTTCCAAGTTCGACCTTGTGTTTGTTCAAGGAGTAGTATGGTGGGCTGGACTACCTAAAGTCCTCAATTCTACAACTAGTCCCTCTGCATGGGTTGCAGGCATAGTGCCTATAATTTATAAAGATGCAATGGGAGCACTTCTCTCAAAGCTATCCCAGAGGACGAAAACCATTTTAGTACTTGGGCAGGTTGGAGCATCTTGTCAAAACAAGACAGAACCTGAGCAGTACTCACTCGATGATATCCCGGGCCTTTACAATTGGAATCTTGCCCCTCGAATGTGGAATTCATTGTTGGGAGTCATAGAGAAAAGATCGCTTGATGTTCAAGTTATTGATGCACGGGATCCGGTGATGCAGAGCGTTCACGCCCACCCCTCATCTCTCAACGACTGTCTGCATTTCTGCATGAACTCTGCCGCAGTGAATATATACCTTGACATTTACTGGAACGAGGTGTTTTCCAATTACGTACAAGCTGGTCCTCAAAAGATGAAGAGAAATACATATTCATGGAGCGACCAGCAATAGCCGAACACTATTGCTATGCACTCTACTGAGTTGACCGCCCAGTAGACTGAGTATTTAAACCTACATAATAATATTCGTCTCATTGAGAAAGGTAACAATAATGCTGCACACACATCCATGCAAAAACAAGTCCTTTTTTGTCGGGTCGGAAGCAACAACGCCAATACGAAGATTCATCGATCTGTTGCCCAAACAGCTGATTCGTCATTCTCTTGACATAATAATCAGCACCTTATGTCGACACGGTGCGTTGATTATGCCCTTTCCTCCTCATGGTCATGGCGGCACGTCTCGTGCCACCACCATCGCTGCACAAGACGTCATGAAAAGCCTTATGGGCAAATCGTCATAACAAGTTAGTCTCTCCAGCATCGGCGGGGAAGAGAAGGATTATTTTCAATCGAGGCGGATTTGATGGGCGACTGGATGGCTGTTGGGGTTGTTGCATTACTAGTGGGTTCGGGATAGAAGCGATGATGACGAGGTATGGTAGGAGGTTGTTTTGAGACGTTCGCCATTGTACGGTATTGTATGATGTGGGGGAGGGTATGGTACGATAAAGGCACAATGCCATAAAACGTACCATAGTATGATGATAAATGGATGAAAAGACGTAAAAGGTTATGTACAATACCGAACCGTAACGGCACCATACCATTTTATAATAATATGTTCACCAAACTTTTAAAGTACAAAATACAAAAAAATTATTGATGGGCGCCCATGAGAGTTGAAGGGCCGACATGAGAAAACTCAACAAACGATTGGGTTGAAAACATGCATGACACTTGTCTCTCGTCCACCATGGACAGCAGTAACGCTCAAGTGATAGCCCGTACACAAATGGCATCAACCCATCAGCCTCGAAAATCCACGGCCCTCTTGTTCGATGATCCCAACTCGTCCAAAGGACGAATGCTGAATCTCGTCATCATACCGTCATCTCGAGAGGTCACAATGTTGACGTGTTTTTACGAAGAGGACGGATCATCTTCCACTTCCATCGAAATTGAAGGTGCACCGACATCGAGTTTGTATACTGAAGGGAACGAGAAAATTGATGACACATCCACAATCTTTGACGTATTTGATAGAGGGCCACTGCACAAACTTTGCAGCGGCAGATATGCCATTCTGTCTTCTGAACGAATTCAATACAATCAGGACATGCACCTGACGAACGAGTGCATACAATATCTGTCCCACGCCCTAATGGATGCATGTCTCTTCAAGTCTCCGATTTATAATGTTTCATTTCAAGATATCAGACAGGTGTATTATGTTGTGTCTCACCTTCTCATGCTGAATCATAATTTCTTTTCTTGTCGACCTTCCATTCAACAGTATCTTTGTCCATGCCGCCGAGAGGAATGCAGATCTGACGATGTGTTGACAGCTTTGGGCTTTCAATTGGATTGGGAAACATACAATAATTACTGCAGTGGCATTATCATGAATGTTGGAAAAAATTCCAGGCATGCGAAGCAGAAGACAAAGCAACTACGTCTTTGTTTGGCAGTTGATGTTCAGTCCATTCCAATAGACAATCGTCAAACACTTTGCAGAGAACAGCGAGATTCGTTATCTGCATCGGATACACCTCCACATATTTCTAATCATATGAATGGGGGAAATATTTTCATCCTAAGTCGTTGCATGCGGCCACTTATTGCCATAACAGTTTGTCCAATTATGGGGAAAGATTCTGACCACACCACGAATGTCATGTCTAATCCACTACTCAGATCTTGTGTAAAGCGTTTATTTGTTGGGAGAACGATTTTACATTCCTTAGTGGAACGCGAAGAAGAACACTCTTCATTGCATCACACCCATTTTCTGCGGACCATTTTGGCTGTGGAAGTTCCTTCATCACCAGGTCATGATTCGAATAAGGGGATCTCGCTTAGATATCGAGTGACAAGTATTCAATCGTCGTCGAATCCATCATCTCTTTCAAATGACGACAACGGAAAACTTACTCGGTATGTCATTCTTCCTAGTACAAGAATCATATTTCAACCTTCCGAAGCTCTAGACACCCACAGCATGAAACAGCAAATAATTCAACAATACACAGTGAACTCATCAATATGGCTTTCGTCGCCCACTCGAAACTCCAGAGAAACAAAAAGGAGCCCTCGTCCCTATCAAAAGACACTTCCTCCACACCAGCACCTGTTAGACTCATTGAATTCCATTGTAGTGCTCAATAGGGCAGCCAGTGCTTCGCAGTCACCACCGACATTGAGATCTTTCTTATTTTCTGGACGTGAGTTTCTGTTTTGTAAAGATTGGTTTCTATAATATCACCACCAGCATCCTTCCCTCAACCCACGATCTCTCTCGTATTCAGCACCCGGGGTTGGTAAGACATTTGCGGTCAAGCAAGCCATATCCATAGCGAACTCTTGGTTTGTTTCGACAACAGTATCGTCTCAACAAAAAAATAGTTCAGGCCCAATCAAACTAGTGTCTTTGCGAGGTTCTGAGCTACTTGCATCAACATCATCCGTAGGAGGCCACTACGCTGCCGCAGCTCGAGAATTGGAAAAACAGTTTCGATTGGCAGCCGCTTTTTGTGAAAACAAAATGGTTAATAAGATTGATACAACTGGAAGTCAAACGCTGAACGAAACGTCAACTTCAACGAAAGAAAATGAAACAAAAGCCGTTGTTATATTCTTAGACGAATGCGATGCCCTGGTGTCATCGTTAGTAGTCGCAGCCATGCTTGCAATGCTTCTTGACTTGATGGAACGTGGCGGACCTGACTCCACAGGGTGGGAGAAACTATTAGTTGTGGCAGCCACCAATCGAGTCGATGCCATACCATCATTCCTCCGTAGAAGGCTAGAAAAAGAGGTCGTCGTGAGTCCTCCAAATGCTGAAGAGAGATTGTCTTTATTAAAAGGCATGCTTCAAAATACTATTCAAAAGGAGAATAATGACGACTGTGATGATGGTGATATCGATACTGCTGATCTGGCACTCGAAATCAACGACGAAGAACTCCAAGGTCTAGCTGAAACCTGTGTAGGCTATGTAGCCGCGGATTTGTCGGCTCTTGTACGACGGGCGGCTATCCTCAGCACAGAGAGAGTATTTCATAATACTCAATTTGGTGATGGAATAAATCTCACTACACTTCCCTCTATATTGATAAGCGATCTCTTCAATGCTACAAACGATGTTGGTGCCTCCTGCCTTCGCGATGCGTCAATTTCCGCGCCACCCAAAACTACATGGGAAGATATTGCAGGTGACGTCGGCGGAGCCAAGCTTGCACTAAGACAAGCCATAGAATGGCCACGCATACGAAAGGATGCATTCAAAGCATTGGGCCTCTCACCGCCCCGAGGAGTCCTTCTTCATGGTCCTCCGGGATGTGCAAAAACGACATTGGCGAGGGCAGCTGCCGGGTCGGCAGGTGTTGCGTTTTTGTCATTGAGTCCAGCTGATGTGTACTCTAGTTCGTACGTTGGAGAAGCAGAGAGTGTGGTGAGGCGTGCGTTTGACTTGGCAAGGTCTGCCTCTCCCTGCGTTTTATTTTTTGACGAAATCGATTCGATCATTGGAGGTGATGATGGAGACACTAGTATGAATGGGCACGGAATGGGTCGTGGGTCGTCAGCAGAGGCTCGGGTATTGTCGACTTTCTTAAATGAAATGGACGGAGTTGACGGATCAGTGGAAGATGGAGTGTTGGTATTAGGAGCAACCAATCGACCGGGAACACTTGACGCGGCTCTTTTGCGACCAGGAAGATTTGACAGAGTCATTTTCGTTCCTCCGCCTGATGAATGTGGGAGAAGAGACATCTTGAAAATGGAATGCACCAAATGGTATCATTCTATCCTAAATTCAAATGTTGATGGCACACCGAATATACAGGAAGACTACGAATTGGACAAGTTATTCAACCTACGCATGCTTGCCAAAGACGAAATCAGTGGATTGATGACAGGAGCAGAACTTGTAGGGGCGTGCAGAGAAGCTGCTGTCAATGTCATGAGAAAAACAATCATGTCCAAATCATGTCATGAAGCTGTAAAAATGTCAATAGGGGATCCAAATCAACTCATGAAGGCTTTGAAAGAAACTCTAGAGACAATTTTGCGAGAGACTAAACCACTTCTATCTGATGCGTATGTGTTAGATGAATACACTCGATTTGAAGAGAAACATCAATCTTGAGTATTTACACCTCCACGCAATTTAGTTGTATGCGCTGCTGACAGGACAGGTGAGGAGACCGGTTCGAATGGAAGTTACAGCAGCTAGAAATCTTGTTTTCCGCGTTTTCTTTTAATGTTAATATTTTTTACAAGGTAAATTCTCCAGCGCGAAAATCAAAATCAATCAAGTGAATCAAACAAGATTTTAGTCATGAAATGAAGATCAGGAACGGAACGATTGCAGGACTTGATTTACAATTGCAACCCCGTCAATCCACTCTGAAGTTTTATTGCTAATTTGGTCCATACACATGCGGGTTATAAGGATTCAATTTCTTCCAATTTTTTCCGTTTTCCCGATGACGAACATAATCAGCACCCCCGTGACTTGGCTCGTAGGGATCCACACCACTGTAGCCTCTGTTCGCTCCCTGATTGTGCTTGCGCCAACGCTCTCTGAGTTCTTCGTCCTGGGTTCTATCAGGGTTAGTCCACTTTCGCCGACGATCGCGCTGGTCTTGACGTTTTTGTGCGGCGTTCCATTTGAGGCGGCGATTGACTTTGCTGAGACCAGCGGAATCTTCTTCTTCTTCAAGAAACCCTCTCAAGTTGTCAGCTATATCATAGAATGTAAAAATGTATATTTATAAGATTTGGCGCATCATGCTCCATAGCAAATGAATGTAAAACCTAAAGTAGTCCTTGCCGTTAGCAATAAAAAGGAGGACACTAAGTAGAATGATTGATAATGTATGTCGAAGGCTCATGGTGTGAACAAATAATCGCAGAATAGTGTAATCTTCTCTTTTTCTCGTTTTGATAGTTGTATGTTTGGTGTCTGTTTTTTATGAGCTTTACTTTCAATCACTTGTCATGGATCAGTGAACAGGTCCTGGTCTTGACCTATCCCATTGAGAGGATTCTCTTTTCAAGGTTTTCGACCGAGTGAGAATATAATCACGATCAAATAGTGAGACCACACCATACAACATATCATTGCACGATGAGCTAGTGAATACATCGTGATCAGTAGAGTAGGTTGTAGGGTGACATCACACGCTAAATTATAGGGGTATGGTATCATAGCACGGGGTAGCACTGCACCCCTGAGATGTCTTGGAGTCTGCAGATTGGTGTGATATCCTCCAAAATGGCGGAGAGCTAGGCTGAGCAAGGTCGGAGGTATCGTATGGTACTCACAGCTCTAGAGAAGAGGTCACTAGAGGTCGCTAGTCATGCCTTAACTCTCCTAATGTAGGTATGATAGGTACGATGAGGTACGATACCAACCCAGAGGTAGTAGAGCGATACCTTTGAGAGCTTTACTCCAGGTTAACTCCACACCTCAACCCACGTGTGAGCAAGGTGTGAGCATCAGGCGGCAGTCCCGCAGTCCTTCAGGATGACCAAATTGCCCCCAAAAGCAAAACTACTTTTGGCGGCCTTGGTCACAAGCTGCCATTATGTACACGAGTCTTCCGCCTTTAGCTTCCGTCCAGCAAGCTTACCCTTGAAAACCGTTGCCAATAAGCGCGCTTGGCATTCGCGGCCTCCCACACGATGCAAGCTGGTGCCTGCCGACTGCTCGTCTATCGAATCCTTATCATCATTGTCGAGCTCAAGCCAAACTTTATCATTCCTCAACCAGTTCAACGCGGCCCTCTCCGGCATGGACCAAACCTCGGCCGAAACCCTCGCAGGCCCGTTCTTCGGCCTGTCCCTGTTCCCCTACCTGGCCTTTCTCTTCTTCCTGCAAGTGCCGCAGAACAACACGCCCAAAGGCGTCACGGTGGGATTCGCCACCTGTTTGCTCTTCGTGTTCCTGACCATTCCCGCCGCCATTGCTGCCAAGGTTTGGTTCGATGTCAGTTTGGCTGATTGCGATTGGCTGCATGGGAGTGCCGAGAGTTTGCTCACGGTCACCAATTTGGTCACCGTCGTGGCGTTCCGGCAGGCATTGTCCTACGAAGAGCAGACACGGAGGGGGGATGCCAGAGACGTTCCAGTTCCTGAGAGCGTGCTCAGATTCGATCCAATGGTAAAGTTGGTTGTTGGCTTGACGGGTCTTGCGTTTTTGACTGCTCTATTTCCAGCTGTGGCGGGTGCACAAGTTCATACGCCCTATTTGAATGGATTTATGGATATTCCACCACAACTCCTTCCATGGACACCCACACACTCGGAGCCATCCAATGCCCTCACAATAACCTGTTGGATCATTCACATTACGTCCCTAGTCGAATTCCTCGCAGCCATGGGCTTTTGCTGGCGGTATGCCGAAGTTACACAAAACCCGAAATGGAAGGGATTGACCTGGGGTTTGCTACCGTTACATTCCTCTGGAATCACGGCATGCACCTATCATTTGTTTTACAATTCAATACCGGTTTTGGTGCCACTTCAAGCGGCGTTGACTTGCGTGGGGAATTTGACGGCCATGTGGGCGGCCTTTAGGATTGCCAAGTCCAATGGATGGGATGTCCCTTGGGGACAGATTCAAGTCCTGGATGACGAGAAAAATGATATGGAAGACGATGTAAGATGGGATAGATCGCAATCGCTAGTGGGATTCGAAGATTTGGGAGAGGCGCTGGCATCCGATAACGACTACACGTTCATCTTCAAATTGTTTGCTGGCTGTGCCGTGGCATCATACATTGTCAAGTATGGGGAACTGTGGTTTGAGTTTCCTTTCGAGCCAGAATTGAATATTGCGTTGGCATTTATTGTTGTTCCCTCTTTATTGAACGCATTCAAGTGGTATAAGAGAAGCCAGGATCCGACGTTTGAGGGATGGTTCTAGTGCATTTTGGAAGTGTATCACATCCGAATCTCTATCTGATCTATATTCCTATGGAGGAGTGGAACGATAAATCTCTGACAGTGCTTTCGAAGCAGCCAGATCTCGTCTTTTGACATGTCTCTCACATTTTCGTCGTCAACTAGTTCCTGATATGAAATGGCCATCGAAGCGGACGAAAAAGACTGTAGAGCACATTGGGCTCATTATGGAATACTACCCTTATAACGGACAACAATGAATTTAGAGTTCATTGCGCTCATTATGGAATACTACCTTGATAACTGTGGCTCAACCCTAAAGTAAGCATCACGATGTTTACTTTGTCCAATTTGTGACCGAATAGGTTATGGTTTTCTCTTGTCTCACGGCATTATACGGCTCATGCAATGGCGTAGATCTCTCGCAGTTCTATAGTCCATGCGCTTTGATTGCATAGACAAGTCACTAATCGCAGATGGAAGCTTGTCACAGAGTAACGTTTTCACGTCCGCGTCAGTCAAATCGAGAAAAACGGCAAGCTTACATCATAATGGCATGCGGTCACAGTTTCAACAGTTACCCATTCTCCTACTGCTTTCCAAATCGTATTTGTGGGACTCTGGAGTGTAGCATGCCTTATCAGCCCGTTCCAGATTGCACGAATCAATACATACCGTTCGTTCTTTTACTAGAATCACACGGTTTGGAGAAACACAGGACGTTGAAAATCTCCTCAGTTAATTTTGTTGGGGGAAACTCGAAGATAACGTCACAGCTGCTTTGACGCTTCACCGGCTTCGTGCTTTGTCTCAGACTCATAAGGTTACAATTAATTGTGCCACAAAATTATTCGCTAACAGATCAGACTGGACAGATTTGACTAGTTTAGGGGCCCTATCCGAAAACCAAATCGAAATCGCAACAAAACTTCCTTGAGCCAGTGATCTACAAAATCATTAAAAATGTCATAACTTGGGATGCTATCAACTGCTTTCAGTATAAATCATTGCGGTCAAACCAAATGAAGTAAAAAATGATAAACTCTTTGTTGGAGTTTTGAGATGTTGGTTACTTGTACTTCCGTAGATTACAAAGATTCAGTATTAACAGAGTCCTCATCCGTCCATGTTGGTAACTTCGGCGGCGGGAGAGGCAGTGTTTTGTGTTTTGTTGGTATTGGCGCAGTCGCTTGATGCAGGAGAGTTCGTCATTCTTGTAATGGAAATATGAACAGATATCCTGAATCATAGCCATAAGTTGATGTCCAATCGTGAGAGCTGAGACAAGAACTCCGTCTCCGCCGAGTATGTCTATTAGTCATCTGCACTCCTACTTTGTGGGCGGAGAGTATTTACCTTGACAAAAGAATACCAGAGTTCTCGTCGAAAAAAATTGTGCTGTAAAAGGCGTACCTCCCCTACCCTCACAGGAATGGGATGCAAAATCTCTCTATGAACTCTGAGATGATAGGAGATGGATCCAGCCCCAGAGTTCTTATCGACAATCTGGAACAGAGTTGAGGCTAAAATATTCAACTTGTGAATAGAAGAAGTGTCTCCTGTGCTTTGTGGTCTCTCTCGTGCCACTATTGACGAGCATGTCCATCAACACCACCGAAATCATTCTGTACGCAAGTTCATGGTGCGCCTAGCACATGGATCGATGAAAAAATCCGCCATCAGTTCTATTTCAGATAGCATTGTCGGACAGCATTTACTCCGGAGGTGGAGTTGATCATAAGGAACAAGAAATAATAGCACAGAGTTCTTGTCAAAATGATTGACGTGTCATTGGAACATTAAGCACGTAAGCCAAATATCGCTATCCCTGAACGGGTGTGACATGTAGAGTTTCCATGTAGTTTCCACGACATGTAGAACTTCAACCTCGTTATAAAAAGCATTAGCCCCGGAGTTCTTGTTCAAGAGGTTTGGGATTCTCTTTGCTCTTGAGCTCATTGGAGTCTTGGTCATGTCATTTCCTTATCATAGTGATGATTGAAGGTCGAGTTATCTGGGCTCCCGACTAAAGCTCTGCACTCATAAAATCAAAAATCATTTGAACAAAACATTCGAAAACTCCTATAGACCGACAACTTATTCTACCGCAGTATCATGAAGATTTTCTGGGCGTACCTTGTGGCTAACTTGTCAATCATTCTCTGTGGTAAATTCTGGGTTTCCTCATGTAGCAGCTGTTGTCACTTTCGTGTTACTTTCTAAAAATCCTCCCCGTTGCAACACAGGAAAATTGTGTTTCAGTATCAAGGCTGCAGATGATAGGAGCACTGTTGACGACCTTCAAGGGCAGCACTTCCTTCGTAATGGAAACCCTACGAAT
>JALLPD010001833.1:0-11229 GCA_036940065.1 Cyclotella cf. meneghiniana | reverse complement strand
GGTATGTTTTCGGTGTTATACAAAGTAATATTTATTTTGCACACCTTCATGGTACAGTTTGGTAGGATTAATGTACAATACCATGATCTACCATGATTTGTTGTCGAAGGTTGTCCACCTCTGTCCACTATCTTTTGCCATGTCTCCATCATGAACGATTCGAAAAAAGACACCAACGATAGCACGGCCGCGGCAGCAGCACCGTCCTCATTACGGCCCGCCATAAGCATCTCCCTCCACAAAAAGAAACGCACCCCCACCACCGCCAACAACAAACTAGCATCCCTGTCCGAATCGTCGCTCGTCGAAGAATACTCCACCATCGCCGCACACGCCGAATCCATCTCCCAACGTCGTCGCGAGGATGGCGAGCTCTTAGTCATTCCATGCAAATCCAACGAAGGAGAGGAACCTCTCCTCGCCAAGCGCGGAGCGTTGCTCCGTCGCGACTCGGAATCATCGCAACGCCGCGACGACGCCGTCGATCCAACGACGGAGGAAGAACGAGGCATCGAAGACGACTTGGAAGCGACGCTGCAACTCATTCAATCGGCCGATCATCGTCATTCCCACGCCCACGCGAAGCGAGACGGTCTCGCCGCCATCGCCGCTCCGTCCAAAAACGAATGGCAGGCTCGTTACGCGCCGTCCGCCGCACCGGCAACCGACGTTGACGACAACGAATTGTTTCGTCGCGACGTTTCCCTTCGAGCCGAAGATATCGATCCCACCTCGTCGACTTATGCCCACGTAGGGATTCAGGAATTCGGGAGTGCCCTGTTGAGGGGTATGGGATGGACGGGTGGGAGTGTCGATCGAGGAGGAGAGGGACAAGAGATCAAGGCGAGGCCGCATCGATTGGGATTGGGAGCGACGCCGTTGTTGCCACCTCCTGTTTCGGGGAAAGGTTCGGGATCGGGCGTGGTGAGAAGAGCGCGTCGACCGGAGGAAGTCAAGAGGGAGGAGGAACGGGAGCGAGCGGAGGCGGAGAGAGAGAAGGAACGGTTGGAGAAGCAGAGGTTGGATGTTCAATTTACCTTGCAGAGAAATAGTGTTGTTTGGGTTTATGGTCAAGATAATGACGATGAGGGGAACGCGAATGCAGAGAAACAGTCGAAATTCAGGGCCCAAGTGGTGCAGACTGCCGGTGTTCCTGGTTTGAACCGCATTTTGGTCAAAATGGAGGATGGGCAAGACAGACCGGTGAGTAAGGGGTGTGTGGTGTTGTGTTCATGGGAGGAGTTGGAGGCAAATCCTTTTCAAATAAAGGAGAGAAATATTGTTGAGCATGAGAACAAAGAGGAGGCACGACATTTGAGGCGTGACGCCAAAACAAAGAGGGATCCATCACATCACAACCATCATGGCGATAATAGTGACAAAGGTGGATACCGCAAAAATGCAACGAATCAAGATAATCGGGAACGTCATCGTGATCATACAAAGAATGCTCACGAGAGGGATGAGTTCAGTGATGACGACAGCCATTACAGACACAAACGAAAGGTGTCATCACGCGACAAACATTACAATGATGATTATGATAACATCCACCACAGAAGAAGACAGAAAGAATCTTCACATGTCGAACATTACAGCGATGATGACAGCAATCACAAACGAAAGCGAAAAGAATCGTTACGTAGAAAACGGGACGACAGCGAGGAAAGGAACAGGTCACACAGTCGAACAAAACATCATGACAGAGAGGGCAGAGACCGTCACAAAAGAGACAAGGATGATTCCAAAAGATCGAGAAACTCATCTTCCGCTGCTCAAAGTGACAATCATCACCAACAGCACCTAAACTGGCTTCTCCCCAACATACGCGTACGGCTCGTCTCCAAAAGATATCCGCGACAACACCTCCAAAAGGGCATCGTCCAAGATGTTATCTCCTCCTCGAAACATCACAATCCGAAAGCTGTCATACTCATGGATAATCAGGAAGTTCTTGATAATATTCCCGAGCGATACCTCGAAACAGCGCTGCCCAAAACTGGAGGGAATGTCGTCGTATTGGAAGGGTCTCATCGTTGGAAGAAGGGACGGTTGTTGGAACGTTCTTCGGAGAGGAGCAGGGGTATTATTCAATTGTTCGAGGATTTGGAGGTGGTGGAATTGTCTTTGGATGGGGTTGCAGAATGGTGTGGGCCTGTGGATGAGGATTTGAGTTGAATGAAGTAGAGAGGTGATCAAATGTATTATTGGATACTACTCCAGTACTTTCATTTCCATAAAATTATGATAAACGTGCTACATGCAGAAACAACGCATACCTAAACGTTATCGAACAAAAATCGTGTTTCCTCAACATAAACAATATGTGTGTAGTCCTAGACAGAAATTTCTATGAATCAAACATGCTTAGCACGGTAATCTTTCTCTCACATTTGCTCTTTGCAGCCACAAGCTTCGTGAGATGGTGAGCGGACCAGTTTGATGTGTCCTCGTCGTCGAGAGCTATTATCAAGTCTCCAGCAAACACTGATCCTTCTAAAACAGATTCATCTTTCACAGAATGCACTATAGGACCTTTGGTGCTTGTGTCAATAATTATGCCCAGTTTTCCTGGAGGCGCCACAACCACTCTGCGAACTCTTGCTGGAGCCCCGCTTTCCCATGCTAGCTTCGACGCTGACACTATCGAATTCGGGCTGTCAATTCCATTTTCCAAACTAAAAGCGTAAGTCAGATTATCGTTTTTGTTTGCCGAATCTTCGCTGAGCACGTTTGGGTAATCTCGGTTCACCGGAGTTGACTGAAAACCTGTTATTCCCAAATCTCCCATAACACCATCTAATTCTCCATCGTCCGTAAAGCTATCATCATCAACTGCACGATTCATCAATATGTATATCAACGCACCAAATAATACCACAATCGCTACCGCTCCGACCAGTATTGCTACGAGGGCCCCAATGTTAACACCTTCTGTGTTTGAAGCACTACCTTCGCTTATTGCACTTTTGTCGTTTACCTGTTCAATAGAAGTCACACTGTAGAGCTCATCAAATGTATCTATTCCAGCTACATCTCCTTTGTTCTTCAAAGAGTTGATGAAGATTTCACTACTTTTGGCAAAGGCGTCGTTAATCAAAGCATCAAAATTGACATCAGATGCGGACTTGACATTTTCTGATGGCAGTACTAGACCAGTTGCTTCAACATCCACAAGCAAGGACGTCGATTCGTCGAGACGTCGTAGACTCGAGTCAATCAACATCCTTTGCGACAAAAGTTGCTGGTTGGTCACCTTGCAATTAATATCGAAGACACGGGGCTCCTCGTTGATGAGCTGCATCTTCAAAAAATTCTTGCATGATGGCTGAAACACACCATACACCTCGTAGTCATTCATGATTTTAGTCATTGTTTGCATTTCAAATTGTACAAGAGAAGTAACTTCGACTCGAGGCGACTATTGGAATGAAGAAAGGTAATATGTTATGGTTTGCCAAACGATGCTCTGGAGCAGAAGAATTTTCGACTTACTAATGTTGGAGCCTTGGTCGGACTATGAGACGGAGGTTCGGTTGGATTTGACGACGGCGATGTAGTTCGTTCTTTTGTTGGCGGCTAAGTTGTTTTAACGGACAAGAAAACGAGATGAGCACAAGGAAATAGTCTCAAATCACCTGTGGACTTTCGAATGATGGCAATCGCTGTTCACTCACGTTCGTTGTGGGAGAATTGGTTGGTAACATCGTAGGTCTTTTGGTTGGTTTGTTTGTTGAAGGGCTGATGGAAGGCGACTGGAAATATGCGCAGAAGAAAATGTTGGACACATTGATGAAGTCACTTCGAGTGGTGTATACATTATGTTAAAATCTCACCATCGTCGAAGGCTGATTTGTGGGTTGCCTCGTTGGCTCTTTCGTGGTAGGCGATGCAGTTGGACTCGCTGTGTGGTCGTCCGTGAAATCACATGGAGAAATCTTAGCCCATGCATCCTCCCAGTATTCATTTCCATGTACAGGCCGGTAATCCATTAAACTGCAGTATATGCTATAAGGATATTGGTTGCATTCATAAATAATACCATCAACCTCGACTTGGTCACCCGCTGCATAAGAACTCGCCCACAGTGGATCATATGCTGGAGGACAGTAAACTGGAACCTTCTCCCCGAAATCCTTTGAGCCTGTGGGAGAATCTGTAGCGGAAACTGGGGCGGTTGTCGGTGGAGAAGGTTGTTTCGTTGGGTCGTTGGTTACAGGTGGCCTTGTTGGCAGCCTGGTAGGACTTTTACTTGGATTAAGTGTCGGCCCAGCTGTTACTGGTTTTGAAGTTGGTATTCTGGTAGGCTTATCAGTCACGGGCGACGTTGTTGCCTGACTTGAAGGTATGTCACTTGGACTCCGCGACGGGTCAATGGTTGTTGGTTCTGCGGTTGGAGGAATCGACGGTGTTGGAGTTGGTCTATTGGTAGGATTGGCTGTGGTGGGGGAGGTGGTTGGTGAGCTTGAAGGATTGTAAGTGAGACTCTGTGATGGCTCCCCGGTAGGACTCCGTGAAGGAGCCGGTGTGACTGGCTTCTGAGTTGGCATTTTCGTAGGCTTGTAAGTAACAGGGGATACTGTCGGGTTGAGGGAAGGATTGTCACTCGGACCTTGAGATGGCACCTTGGTAGTTACGGTTGGAGGGGTCGAAGGTTTTGAAGAAGGTCTTTCGGTAGGCTTGAAAGTGATAGGTGAAACCATCGGAGCTCTAGAAGGACTGTCAGTGGGAGTCTGTGAAGGATCCACAGTAGCTGGGGCTTCTGTTGGAATAACTGATGGCTTTGATGTCGGTCCGTTACTGGGCTTGTCAGTAACAGGTGACAAAGTTGGCTTGTTGGAAGGGCTGCGACTCGGACCTTCTGTTGGTTGCTCTGATGGCTTTGATGTCGGTCTGTTACTTGGCTTGTCAGTAACGGGTGACATAGTTGGCGCGTTGGAAGGACTGCCACTTGGACTTTTTGTTGGTTGCTCCGATGGCTTTGATGTCGGCCTGTTTGTTGGCTTTTTAGTAACAGGTGACATAGTTGGCGGGTTGGAAGGACTTCCACTTGGACCTTTCGTAGGCGGCCGGGAAATTGGAGCTGCGGTTGGTTGCTCGGATGGTTTTGATGTCGGTCTGTTGCTTGGATTTTTGGTAACAGGTAACATTGTTGGCGAATTAGAGGGACCATTGCTGGGACGAGGAGACGGCTGATCGGTACTTGGAGCTGAGGTAGGAACAGTCGTAGGCCGTCTTGAAATGGGAGAATTAGTGATTGGAATGGAAGTAGGATTCTATCATAGAGGATGATTCATTAGGAAAAAGATGTGTGAAGATAAAACAGCCACGGCAGCTTTTACTCACAGATGTGGGATTACTTGTCAGGCTTGCGGGTGGCTCTTCAATTAATGCACTGGTAAAACCCAAACAAGTCAACTTCCCTTCATCTGTTTGCTGCTCCGAACAACATCTGGAAATACTACAGCTCTCATCATCTCCATTTAAACCACACAAGCCATCATATCTCTCGCAACTACATTGCTCTGGAGTTTTTCCTTCCATCGACCCTAACTCGACACACTCGGAATAAGGACAGTAAACTTGTTTGAAATCAGGCGCCATAATGTCGGGCACGCATTGACTTATTGTATCATCTGTACAACTTGAGTATAATTCTGAAATACACAAGCTAAAGTCGTTCTTCTCTATGAGGCATGAGCATAGCGACTGATCGCAAGTGGAGGAACAGAATCTGGCGAATCCTAGACTGAGTGTGAATGTAGAGTCAATGAAGGAGGGAGAGCCATCGGCTATGAGAGCACTTGTCGGAGAGACGCTTGGAGGCAACTGCCATGTAGTAACATCATATCGTTTGTAAGTTGAAATATCCGTAAACAAAAAATGATGGTATTTTCCAAACAATTTACTCACTATCCATGTAACTGGATTTTCTGAAGAAAATTCTGAAGCATCGTCATCAAGCAGCATGAAATCTTCCAAAATGAACGAGTTCTGCGTGAGGCTCCCATTAGTTTGATCTTTGGAAACTGCAGGCATTGAAGTCGGCGCATGTACTCCACTTGCCTCTAACATTCCATTCTCAAAACATTCTCCTATCCAGGCATCATCGCTTTGACCTTTACAACAGTCCGCGATAACACAATACCCCATAGTCTCCTCCTCACCAAAAATTTCGCAACTGCTTCGAAAAAAATCACATGCACATTCCTCCCTACTCCCGCCATCGACAATGCATGCGGCATACGGGCAATGCAACGAACGGAACTGATTAATCCCACTCGGAGGAACGCAGTCGTCGATTCCGCCCGAAGTGCAGACTGAATGGAGTTGGTTGGCGCAGGAGATGGGATCGTTCGCCGAGGAGATACAGGTGCACAGCGATTGATCGCAGGTTGTGGCGCATTCGAGAGTGAAGCTTAGGTTGTATGTGTGTTGGGCTGTGGTGATGGATGTGCCGGCGCTGACGTGCTGCCATGCCATCATGGTAGCGAGGCATGCTGTTGTCCGACGAGACAGTTTCATTGCCAAGAAGAGAGCTTGAATTTCGTTCGCTTAGAGGGTTGGGGATCAAGAAACACGACTGTTGACGTATTAGAAAGTGGAAATAGGGATCAGGAGACGAAGCAGATGCAGACAAACTGGTCCTGGTTCGCCTTTTGGAAAAACGTTTGAGAGAGACAGATAGGCTGGGTATTGTAGTGTTCAACCGTCACGGAGATCGATATGACTGTTAAGCTTTTGTTTCTTATCATTTCAACGCATCATTCCCCTGTAGGCGGCCCAGCCACAAATCCAGAGGGTATCTGCTGCGGTTACATCTTCACACCGTGACCTAACCGTCACCCCATCCAGACGCTCAAAAAAACATGGGGTAATTATCTGGTGATTATATTATTGGCATACATTTGTTGGGCGATCTGGAGGGGTGAATTATGTGAGAAGGTCACAAGATTTGATTCGAGAAAGGTATCTATAAGTATCTCGTTTCAAAGATATAAAGGAATCAATATTTTCCAATTTCGGAATGTGCCTGTTCAAAGTGTTCCAGACAAGGACAGTTATTATAACGAGAAACGGTTGACATTGCATAATATGTTTGTCTCTGTCCAATCATACCCTCGATGGTACCATATCCGAGATTTTATCGGTTATTATCTTTTTGTTCCACGACCAAACTGGTGCGATTTGAGCAGGACATAAAAGGCCACGACAACGGCGCCCCACGGGAACCTACGGGAACGCAGTACATAGCTGCCATAGAGCTAGCCCACAGAAACAATTACCAATTACAGCACACAGCACACAGCCAGCATCTCTCCCGCACCAACCCCCTCTGTGGTCAAATATCACACTCGATAACTCACTCTCGTCATGCCGCTCGACAATATCGCTTCCCTGGACAATAAGAGCTCCGTCCACCAACCGACGTCATGGGCAGCCACCTCGAACGACGGCATTGACCTCGCCCGACTCAAGGCGCGATACGACGCCTTGCTTCCCAAATATGGATTTTTATGGCACAGCATGGCAAACAAGCGCATGGCAAAGCAACCGCGGGGAGATGGCACAGCCGATGCCTCTGCCGATCTTTCGCTGGCCCCGGGGAAAGAGAATTCAAACCCCGTCGCCTCGATCGTCACTAGGGATGACACAAATGCCAAACCCTCTTTAGAACCCGAATCAGGCCCGTCATTCCTCACTGCCATAGAAACCAAACAACCGATATCTTTACGTATTCATGATGCATGCGATGATGAGTGCAATTGTGCCGATCCCATTGTGGAAGTTGATGAAAATGACAGCGTGTATGATGCCCGAGACGCTTTGGTTGATTCGGAAGATGACGGAGAGGATGTCGCCCAAAACACGCTCAATGAAAGACATGCCGACTATATCGATGATGCTGAATTAGAAGCTGAGTTCAACGACGATGAGAGTGAGGAGGAAGTAGTTTTGAAGAGGAGAACTAAGACCAAGACATTGGTGATTGAAAGTGATGACGAATCCGCAAGTAGCGATTCTGAGGAAGACACTATTTCCTTGGATGAAGAGAAATCTTTCACCAAATCTGATTCTGAGGAGACCATTGATGGGGACTATATTGACCAGAAAGACATTGCCCATGAAATTATAGAGGAAAGCAAAGCTGATGCATCAATCGGCGCAAGCCAGGCGCACGTCGACTCAGACGACAAGTCATCCTCGAGTGAAGTGGAATGGGTAGAATTGTCATCCGATGAAGAAGAGGAAGCTGAATATCGTCCAAACCGCGTCAATACCATCGTCATTTTAAGCAGTGATGAAGAGGACGAGAGCGAAAGCGATGAGGACGAGAGCGACGAACACAGTGTCTATAGTCTTGGAGATAGCGACAACGAAAGTAGTGTGGCTTCTATGTTTTCGCAAGACAACAGTATTCAAAGTCAACGAAGGCCGTCACAAGAAACTGGCGAAAATGTCAATCGAACAAACGATGAATCACGACCCAACAAAGCAATCGAATCCAATTACGCAAAGCCCAAGTCTCAACCTACCTCCAAATCTACCGCACTAGCCTTCCGAAAAAAGCGTGACTCAATTTTAACATCCATCTTCTCCGAATTCAACCGAGTCGCATTCGGGAACGCCCTTTCGTCGGTGCAAGTCACCTGGTCAAATAAACTCAACACGACTGCTGGTATCACAAGGATGAAGGGTATACGCAGTCACAATGATACCAATAGTCGTGTCGCAACCATTGAACTTGCTACCAAAGTAATAGACAATGAAGAAAGGTTACGTTCGACGTTGTTGCATGAAATGTGTCATGCGGCTGCTTGGTTGGTGGATGGGGTGCATAAGCCTCCGCATGGAAAATGTTTTAAGAAATGGGCTGGAATTTCAATGAAGAAGGTATGATTCTATATATTGACGACGTTGTACTCTTTCATGGCAAATCGCTTGACTACTTTGCCTTTTGCACTTAACAGATCAAAGATGTCGAAGTGACGACAACGCATGATTACCAAATCGCTTACAAGTTTGCTTGGGTGAGTATCATCGTACCACGAAGAATTACGTACGGCATGTGCCCTCACAATGTTTAAAACATTTGATCTTGTACATGCCAGGCTTGCACTTCCACGACCTGCAACGTAGTCATCAAACGTCACAGTCGCAGTGTGGACCCGTCCAAACATTGCTGTGGCCGCTGTCAAAGCAAATTGATTGAAATCGAAGTCTCCCGCAACAATAATGATACAGCGAAAGTAGGCTACACTCCCAAACAGGCACGTAAAACATCCGAGTATGCTCTTTTTGTGAAAGAGCAAACACCACATGTGCGTCAACGGCTAGCAAATGAGCGTCAGTGCAGCACCGGTGAAGTTTCTCAGGCAGAGGTGATGAAAGAGTGCGGTAAAATGTGGCACAGTCAAAAGAGTGGTATGGGTAAAGAATCCGTGGATGATGGATTGGAAACGATGGCAGACAAACTGACTGGAATGTCTCTCAATGCGGATTCTCCTTAAAGGAAAGGTATGAATTATTGGTATGCTGCCTGCAGACGACAGAAAATTAGCATTTCGTTAGTGGCGTTATTGAACAATGCCACACTGTCCCAGAATAGAACATGCTTGCGTGCCATTGATTATAATGATTAGTAACCTGCTGCCTTATCAACAGGGTTTAATAATTGCTTCCCTTTCACGAATCTTGGCAGATTCTCATTGATAAAAAACTCGGTGGATTCCCTCATAAACGTTAGTGTCATGTCCATGTTGTGAGGGCTCAATAGAACATTATCCAATGTCCATAATGGACTTGATTCGGGGAGAGGTTCAATTGTCATGACATCAAGGCCAGCTCCCTTAATTTTACCCTCTTTCAGCACCTCAATCAGCGCATTTTCATCAATAATAGGTCCACGTCCTACATTAATAATAACTGCAGATTGCTTGCAATGCGACAATACATCGGCAGAAATCATCCCACGAGTTTGTTCCGTCAGCGGCGTAGATATGAGGATGTAATCACTCTCAGCCATCAAAGAATGTAAACCATCAATTCCATACAGATGATCGCAGTAGGGGTCACTGAATGACGAAGCATTTCTCTTCAAGCCCAGCACACGCATCCCATACGCCTTCGCCAGCTTTGCAGAAGCTCTTCCAATGTCACCATAACCAACTACGCCCAAGGTGCTACCCCTTAACTCCAACACTGGATATTGCTGCCACTGTATATTGTTCTTCTGTTTCATGAGCCGAGGGAGATCCTTGGCAAAGTAAGAACATGCCATCATGCAGTATTCTGCGAGAGTACTTGAAAACATGCCTTTGGCGTTTGTGAGCGAGACATTCGATTTTGCCAGATCTGATGCGTGGCATCGAATAGAGCAAACAATCGATAAGTCGATGAGGTAAGACGAAAGGGAGGACGCTACACTAACCCGGAGGCGCTTACCTTCCGAAGCAATAAAATCAATTCCAGCAGACCGAGTATGAACCCATTCTAAACTAGGAAATTTTTTCAACAACTACACCAATGGCCCACGCGAATTCGGATGCGAGACAAACATAACATTAGGCTTTTGGCTAATGATTTCCTCCTTGTCAAAATTTTCCGCCGACGATCCAACAGCGAGCAACTTGGATCCATCCGGCAAGGGACCATAGTACAACGGCTCGTTGTAAACATCATTTGGATCAGACAAAGCAATGATGCGAGCCTCTCGAATTATCTCTCCCTCGTGAGAGGCGGAGGGCTTGGATGTTTCGCGATTCCAATACATGTCAGGTTGTTGGGTGGAGGCGCAGTGGTGAAATTGTTTAGCTGCTGGAATTGGAAGGAATGATGATGGAGAGAGACGGGGCAAACGGGCCGCGAAGGTTGAGACTTTTGACGAAGAATGTCGGGCGGTGGATATGGATCTGACGAAAGCTGTTGCGATAAGGGGGGTGACAAACATGGTAGTAGGGTTATAGTATTGTAACTTTTAATGGAAGTATCGAGAATGTGCAACAGCGGTGCAACACTGGTGTTATATAAAGGTGTTATACGCACTTCGATATCAGGACACGTTTTATGATGGAATTATCTGTAATACACACAGAAAGAAATCACGATCGCAATAAAAGGTCATTAGTTGTGCATGATAATAAATATCTTTATTACCACGCGTCAATATCATGGAACCTTTCTATGATGCGAGTACCATTATAAAATAAAATATTATTACGTAAAGTC
>JALLPD010001832.1:0-11231 GCA_036940065.1 Cyclotella cf. meneghiniana | reverse complement strand
TCCAGTTGGAAGCTCCTAGAGCTTACAAGTGTAAGGAGATTCTTGGCCTATGTCAGATTCCTATGGAAGTCCTTTTCTGGCTTAGGACACAGTCTGGTCCAGGAATAAAACCAGGGACCTACAAAAAGATCATGCTGCAAGGTCAGGGGTTTGAATCCTGGACTTACAGAACATTGTGCACACCAAGAGCATAAAAATTACTTGGAAAACACACTCGCAACTTCCATGTGGAACCTGCACATTGGATGACTAACATGTCCAGACCATTCAAAAAATGGTGAATCAGTCCAGAAAGGTATGTTCAATGCAGAACAAATCTTTTTTCATACCACATCATGTACCAAGCTTGTCTAGACTTCTATACACCACCTCGCACTCCTGTAGGACACCTGTAGAAACATTACAAAAATATTCATCATGCACATTGCATGATGATTGCATGATATTTGTGTTTGTCCATAATAGTTTTTATAGCTCGTTAATCTCATAAAACCAATTTGACAACAAACCACACAACCACACAGTACCAGGCCCTATTGATATTTTTTCTCGTTATTTTCCACCAACATCTAGTAGTGCTGCTGGTTTGGTTTTTAACCCAACAGAACCTACACCAACTTTTGGCTTAGGTCAAAACTTCAAAAAAGGTGTGCAACTATGAAATTTTGAATTATTCCTAACACAAGCATAAAATTAGGTATTCTGATATACCCCAAAACATTGTTTACAATTAACAAATTGAATTAATTTTACCCACAAGTTGTCTTCAATAAACAATGGAGGGGAAGAAACCAAGGCTGTAAATATTTATGAAGTACTGATGTTGGATTCTTTGATGTGATTCTGGCATCATCCCTGTCCCTCGATTGAGAGTAGAGCATCATTTATGTGTAAAGGAGGTGGTAAAATATGTCATACTTTTATTGGTTATTTCTAGTCATCAACATCACAGAACCATTCTATGATGTACACTTCCATATTTTTCTATGACTTGTCATACTAAACTTTATGTGATTGCATAAAAATTTTTAGGTCATAAAATTTACAAAACAAAAAACATCTTAGGATATTTCTTATGATTGCAATCGTATCACAATGGAAATATGAAATGACAAATATCATTTAGGTAATGTGACTTTGATCAAATAATAGAATAAAAATATTTAGACGATGATGACATAAGTGTTTTGGTTGATCAAATGCTCAAAGAAAACTTTCCAACAATGACTGTCCTCAACACTACAGCACACTACCAACACAATGATGTTGTCCATAACAAGACAATTTATGCTTTTGTCCTATCAAGAGTTGATAGGGGTTATGCAGGAGTCATGGCCTCACCTTTCCATTCTTTTGGTGAACTATGAATAATTTTTAAAGCCAGTAAACAATACCTCAACAGGATTGACATGTGAAAAGTTTGCTCATCAAAATGAAATGATACTCAAGACATTTATGTCATCAACAATAAGCTACCATGTAATCGAAGCATATGAAATCCCAATACGTTCACCAAAACTTCACAATTTGGAAACAAATTGTGTACACCACGGAAACCTATGTATTGCAAATACAGACAATGCAGTGATGCTGCCTTGTCCCAACCAAATGCTGATATTTCACGAGTAACAGCATACCAAAAGCAATGTTCGACAAAGTGGGGATGGTTCAGACTGTGGCATCGTCAACAGCATGACAATGATATTTAATGTTCATAGATTGAATCAGACATTATATGCTTCTGCCATAATACCATAGCATTTTCGTCCTATCTTACAAGCATCAATGAAATGCCCAATGCCAATACAAAAAGCAATCATTCATTGTCACTGTAGTGCCACACGAGACATCTCAACGTAGTATGCATCCAAATATTCTGTGGGTCATCACATTATCTATTGCATTCGGTTTAAAACTCCAGGTCTGTCAAAGATCCTCCTAAGCAATGTTACATGTAACGGGCACTTGTTATTGTCCCATCTCTCAGATTGCTTTTATGATGTATCCAAACATAGTCAAACCAACATACCGTAAATGATGTAATAGCTGCTTTGGTCATTCTAGATTGGGCAGTGGCAAGATATAACTTCCTACTTGCACGTGATGCGTTGTACCAATTCATTATTGGTATGCTTTTCATCAGTAGCATCAATAAAATCACAGACTCTATGTCCACACTCGCTGCCTCTGATCAAAAAGTGTGTTTGCCATCAATTATGAACTTCATTTGGCCAGTTAGAATGAAACAACAGCCCCATTACTCAGTTTTAGGATTATGCCACACGTTCGGATAAATCCGGCCAAAGACCACCCCATCGGGCTTTTCTTGCCGCAGCATAACACCCTGGAGCAACGCGTGCGCTCCAAGCCCTGCTCACCTTTTGTCGAATTATCCTACCCTGTGCTCCATCAGCATTGGAACCGCAACTGCCCTTGCCTGTGCATCCTCCAGAACAGTAATCTAAGAGGATATGTCCTTTCTTTTTTATTGGAGCTCGAATAAGTCGTCCCCATCCTCTTCTGCGATCATCTCCGTGCAGCAGATCCATACCTAATCTGTCTTTCGTCGATTCCAATAATTCATTCTCGATTAGGACAGCTTTGTCGAGAATTTGACGCAATTGTTTAACATGGTGGGAATTTTCGTATAAGTCTTGAGAAGATTTGCCGTCTTTCCTTCGTTCGAGCTTTGAGATTTGTATGAGCTCCTCCTTCAGCCCTTGAACGTGATGGACCGACTTTGCGAGCATATCTACAATATCGACATTTTTCAACATATCACCTTTGTGATTGGGCAATAATGCTTCCTTCGAATAATATGATGGAGTTCGTTTCTGCACCACCAGGTAAGAAAATTTCTCTCCTTTCTTTCTACTCGTGCCACCAGGAAAAGTATGAACAAAGCTGCAGAAGGATGATTCAAATACATCCGTTCGTGCCATGGTGGACGACGATCGAGTTTTCACATCCACTCCCAAGAAGTCTTTGCCGTCATTGTCATCGTGGTCTTCACTAAATTCATCGTCACTATCTGACGCATCCTCATCATCATCATCGTCTTCTTCCAAGCTTCCCATCAAGCGCATCATTTCTTCCAATTCCTCTCTATCATACCCTTGATCTACTAGTTCCTTCATGAGTCTTTCTTCTTCCTCTTCTGTCCCGTGGTCATTTTCATCCATGCGGTTTGTGTCTGAATAATCATCTGTTCCATCGGCAGAAAGACTCTCCATCTCATCGGAAGTGTCAGTATCACTCGCCATCTCATACTTTCCAAATCGTGTATTTGTCTTGACATGATTCTTCTGATGGCGAGACATGGGACATTGACCGTTATGAGTACATGGAGCAATGACTTGACATTCTTCGGCCCAATCGTTGTATCCATTCTCCAATGCCTCCAGAGCTTTCCGTAGTGCATTTTTCTCTTCCTCTCCTTCCTCGAAGTTAAGACGATCTGTCAACAACCTCTTTTCCTCCATGGCACGAACATTTCTAATTTCTCGAGGAGGAAAGCATTCCAAGAGCATACTCCGCACGCTTTGTGGTCAAAGAGACGAAATTAAATTTATTGGAAAGTTAGAAAACATCTTTGACGGAACGACAAAACAACCACATAAGATCACCTTCGCAAGGTACTAAATCCATCCGGTGTCCCGGGCTCCACAAACACCATGACACCTCCCGGAGCGAGTTTCTCCCACAACAATGCCGCCGCGGTGAGAGTCGATGTCACGCTGGATAATTCCGAGAGGGTATAAGTGCAAAGTATCAGATCAAACGATCCCTTTTGACTCGACGCTATTCTTGTCCCTTTCTCCTCCTCCTGCTCCTTCTTCTCTTGTGCTTTTTGGCGTTGTTGATTCAACCGTTTCTGCCATGGAAGATCGGGTCGTGGTTGACGTTCCTCCTCACTCGACGGCAATTGAGAGTAAAACGAGGAGGAATCGACGATGGACTCTCCAAACGTAAGCCTGGTCCGATAATCCTTCCGGACCTCCCACGATTGTTCCCACTTGAGCAATCGTTGCCGTCGTCGTTCCAACGATCGTTCATCGACGCCCCCCTTGATTTCACTCAAGATTCGTTCGTAAGTTTCCAATTCTTCGTCCGCCTCTTCCTCCTCCTTCTTCATCTGGTATCCCCACGGAACTCCCTCCAACACGCTCCTCAATACACCTTCCGTGGCATCTCTCATACTTCGACTGACATCAACGGAATGTACCCACTCGATACCATGACGATCGTTTGCATTCGTTGTCGTCGCGCGGTCGTTATCACCGCGTCCTTCTCTGCTCACGCCAAAGACATTCAACGCGGCCGCCGAGGAAGATCCCACTCCGGAACCGAAATCCAATACGCGCTTGGGTCGAAATAATCCCTCGTCGTGGCTTCCGTCCGCGGTGGCTCGCTGCGAATGCACTCCGCCCAGCAGACTCTGAACCTCCGACAACACCCTCTCGACGATGGAATAATTCGGTACGAATCTGTATTTTAGATCGGACACCGTCTGTTCCGGCCCGTAAGCGACGGGTCCGTCCCCCGACTCGGGTGCGGTGGCCGCCGACGCGATCAACTTGGCCCTCTTTTTCGTCCTATACATGGCGCGAATCTCTTGCGTCGTTTCGACGCCGCGCGTCTTTCTCTGAACCTGTTCGTCGTCGTTCGATTCGACCTCGAGTCCGCCATATCGCGTCCGTCCTTCCTCGTACGACAACAGCAACGACACCAAGGGATCGTCGCAGCTCACGAGCGGCGGTTCCTTCTCCCTCTGTTCGTTCCAACTTCCGACGCGTCTGCCCCGAACATCCTCCAAATTCCCGCCCTCTCCCGCGCGACCCCGCGGAGGGACCCGAGACAAATCGGCCGCCGTCCTCCTCTCCCTCTCCCTCTTGATCGCCAAAGCCCGATGCCCCTCGACGACGCGCGAATACGTCCTTTGAAGCTGTCGATTGGTCCTTCCCGATCGTTGGATCAGATCGAATCGAGTCTGCGAGAGGGGCGACGCCGCCCCCTCGTCGTCGTTGTGCGTCGGCAAACTGCGGGAGGAGGAGCGCCACGCCGCCCTGCCGGGAGAACGGAGGAGGGAGTACCACGGCGCGGGGTGGGCGAGGGCGCGCAGTCGATCGGCTTCGATGGTCTGTCGTTCGATGGATTCGAGCGCGTGGCGGAGGGCGGGACTTGTGGTCGGAGGGTCGTTCGTTCGGTGGTGGAGTCGGGAGGGGAGAGGAGGGGAGAGGGAGATGTGTCGTCGAGCGATGGAGGGCGGGGATGGGGGGTGCGGGGCGGACCGTGGGGGTGGGAGAGGTCGTCGGGGGGGGATGGATTTGGATGGGATGGATGCCGATAGTTTTTTCCACATGGTGAGCGATGAGACCGACTTGGGTTGCGCTACACTGGATTAGGAAGAGACTGGTGCCGCTGCGGGTGCTGATGGCTTTCAGAGACAGGTGAAATAAGAAGTGACGATGGGTGTGATGAGATGATGTTGTGATGGCTCAGGAAAGCATCTCTAAATTTAGGATGCTTTAACGCTCTATAATATGCTGGCTATGTCTGTACGGTACAATACCGTATCGTATCTACCAAAAGGATTTTTTCCAACTGTCGCGCTTTTGGAGGACAACAATGTCATAATCTACAACATTTGTGCACTTTTTTGTTCACAAGTGGATGTATTTATTCCGACATATGTGACGCTGACGATTTAGCTTTTAACTGTGTACGTACAGTATGGTACAAAGAGAGAAAGTTCTCAAAATATGTGCCAAGTTGAAATTTACCTACTTAGTGTAGAAAATACTCTCCATAAATACATCTAGAAATATTTCTCTTCATAGGTCTTGCAAAAAATTATATTGACTGGGGAGATTTTTTTCACGAAGACATTTTATCTAGAGGACAATGTTAGTAACTAAATTAATTAATTAATTAATTTATTGCTTGAATAATTACTTAACTGATGACAATGAGCAACAGCAAAGGTGACAGCCATGGCAACATCAGAAGCAAAATCAATGGCAACAGTGATGCATGATGACAGCAGCAGTGGCTGCAGCAATGGCCACCATTGAAGCGATGGTGGCAACTATGGGTGACGGTGGAAGTGAAGTGTGATGACAGCAGCAATGGCGGCAGCAATGGATAATGTTGAAGTGATGGTGGCATTGATAGGTGAAGGCGGTGGTGATATGTGATATCAACAGCAGCAGTGACAATGGGCAGTGGAAACAATGACAGCAACGGTGGCTTCCTTGACATCAATGGCAGCAACGGCGACTGGCAACAGTGGTAGGAGACAGCAACAAGCAACAATTATGGGCAATAGGAATGGGCAAAAGCAGCAATGGCAGCAATGACCACAAAGATAGTGATGGCAGGGATGCCAGAGACAGCAGGGAGGGCAGCAACAGCAACGGCAGCAAAAGCATCAATGCAGCAAAGGCATCAATGCAGCAAGGGTGTTGACGCAGCAAAGGCCTTGACGCAGCAAAGGTGTCAATGGAGCAAGGGAATTGACAACAGCGATGGCAGCGATGGCAGCGATGGCAGCAACACTGGCAGCAATGGCGGCAGCAATGACGGCAGTGATGGCAGCAAGGGCAACAATGGCAGTGACAGCAGCAACAGTGGCAATGACAGCAACGGCGGCGGCAATGGCGGCAGTGATGGCGGCGACAATGGCGGCAATGGTGGCGACGGCAGCAACAGTGGCAGCAATGGCGGCAGCGACGGTTGCAGTGACGGCATTGATCACAGCAACGATAGCAGCAACGATGGCATCAATGGTGATAGCGACGGCGGTGACGGCGGCGATGGCGGCGACGGCGACGACGGCGGCGACGGCAATGACGGCGGCAACGGCAGTGAAGGCGGCGACGGCGGCGGTGGCGGTGGCGGTGGCGGTGGCGGTGGCAGTGGCGGTGGCAATGGTGGCAGTGGTGGCAACGGTGACGATGATGGTGATGGCATCAATGGTGGCGACAACAGCAGCAACAGCCGTGATGACAGCAACAGCAGCGTCGGTGGTGATGGCAGTGACAGCAGGGAGGGCACAGATGGCAAGGAGGACAGAGACAGCAGAGACAGCAGGGAGGGCAGAGATGTGTGTCACCCGTAAAAATAATAATAATATGAGTCACCGTTCTGCCACAGTGCCTACATGTGCATGGTACTGATTGGTATGTACACTGCTAGAACCCACATACAGACCAGTACCATGGGAAGAAAAATATCATGTCTGTCTTTGCATTTTTCTGTGAAGGCACTAATAATGATATTTTTTAGGTGTAAGAAATCCAACCTACTCTCGTGCACTTTTTTGTGCACAAATTATTATTAACCCTCTTACGTATCGAGCAGACATAATCGTCCACATGTTAAAGAACATGCGGACGATTATTTGCATGTTAACAGAATCTATTAAATTCTCCCCCTAGGGCTGCTTCAATCATTAATCTGATGGTCTAGATCGATTCCTCATGAAAAAATGGCCATAGTAGACCCCCACGTCACCCCATATTTTATGTTCTGCTAGTCAATAAAGGTGCATTTGTCGCTGGACACACCATGCCACTGCCAGTCATTGTCACCGTGGCTGCAACGGCAGAATGCAACAACGAGAGTCAACCCACCATGCTTCTAACTCAAGAACTCATGACCCCCATTCCTCCCCCACTGCCTCCACCACCTGAGAATCTTCCAGAATTGGACTTAGATCCGAATCTCTGATGGAGTTTCGGAAATCGGTGACAAGTATCATCAACTCAGAGCTGCAATACAGTTCCTCAATGATCACACAAAGAAGTCATTCATTCTTGGACAAGAACTTTCCTTTGACAAGGGTGGTATAGCAAGCAAGTTGCTTTACAATCCTGTTCCACAGTACCATGCAAGCAAACCAGATAAGTATTGTATTGACTTCTTTGTGTTGGTGAATGCATCATGTGGAATGATTTTTATTTATCATTTGGATGTCTATCAAGGCAAGAATGCAAACATTGCACTCATTGCAACAGAGGTCCACAACTTACCAGCTACACAAAAGGCAGTTGTTAACGCAATTGTTTCGAGTGGGATTGCCAATGAGCCAAATGGAATGCGGGAAATCTACATGGACAACCGGTACTCTGCACCTACACTGTTTGTCCTTCTGTGAGAGAAGTACAGCATACTAGCCTGCAGCACTGTGAGGAGCAATCAAACAGGGTGGAACTCTCAGATTGTAAACTTACCAAAGACATCACAGAGAAGAACGTCTCTTGTTAAATTTGACCCAGTTAACAAAGTGTTGTTTGGACAATGGAACAACAACAAAGTTGTATCGTTTATATCATCTCTTGGAGTATTTGACATGTCTACTTTTCAGTGAAGAGTTGGAGCCAATAAGGTTGACTTTCAGATACTGGAAGCATTGAAGAGGCATTCATCCAATATTTTCATGGGTGGCATGGATAATATGGACAACGACAAGAAGACTGGTGGATCATTTATGTCACGTGCATTGTTTCGGAAATAGTATCACATGGGTTTGATGGGAATCTTTGGTTTCATGATTGTCAATGGAAGACATGCATGGAATATGTCAAAATAGGATAATGCAAACTTTTGTTGGGGACTGGCTGAAGAGTTACTGTGTTTCAGAGATAAGTCAGCGGTTGATTTTGTATTGGAGCAACAATTATCTAACAGAACTTCCATGATCATTGCTGGTCATCAGCCACAAAGTATCCCCAGCAAGGTAAAACTTATGTGCTGTGTATGCAATCTTGAGCGACAATTCCGCAAAGCATTGGCAAACAAAGACACAGTCGACGGATCTGAGGAGAAAGGAACATGGAGCGTACGCAACATTGTCACCTGTTCTAATGAGTCTTGCCATCAGCATTATCACTGTGTTCCAGTCAACAGCAACAATTATATTTTTCAGATTCCACAATTCAAAGGAATGACATGCTTCAAAATTGCTCATCATAAAAACACAGATGGTTTATGGTCCTCCAACCCTAACTTCAAATATAAGCAGTGTGGTGCTCAGGATACTAGGAAGAAGACTGAAAAGCGTGCTTATTCTGTAATGACTTCGCATCCAATCTACATCAGGTTGCGACGTAAGTATGGATTAGATCTCAAGAAGAGGAAGAGAGAGGAAGAGAGAGAGGAAGAAAGTAGTGATGGTGAGGAAGGGAGTGACAATGACGGGAGTGACATTGAATAATTATTTGGTGTAGACATGTTCCAGAATTACTACTATTTAGTTCTACTTGTTTATTACAGAACTTGTGAACTTAGTGCAATCCTTAGCTTTTCCAAAACAGTACATGCACAATGTCTTATAGGTGCATTTATCTTTGCAAAGAAAGGTGGCTGTAGTGAATAGTTCCTCTTAGTAAGAAACTTGCCATCCTTTGATGGGAGATTCAAGAACAATCTGAAGGACATGCTCAGCACTGAATTGGCTAGTATTGAATAACATGAACAAACAAATGGTTTGGCCCTCCTCAAAGTGAACAACCTCAGGAGATGCTTCCTCCTCAATCTCATGAAAAGAATTGTTAATAGCATCATTGTCTTCTTCAATGTTGTTGTCATCACCCCCTTCACCCTCTGCATCATGATGTCCAGTATACTGACCATCATCGCTGGGGCAAATTGAGCGAATGAACCTAACAACACACATTGGAATACGCATTGCGCCTCCCCAACACACTGTACTCCGGCTGGAAGAAGCAGCAATAAAAAACAGTACGCTTGTGACTGTTACTCATGGAATTTGCAAGAACAGAGAGTTGACCCATGAGGGCATCTTGGTGGAGTGAAACCAAGCATGGATCATGGCAGAAATCACGACAGAAGACCATGATTTCTGCATTTGTGAGATGCTAGATAACAACCCCTCCAATTATGAGAGTTCTGGGGAGGATTGCAAATTTAACAATAAGTACAAAATGATGCCTACTTATAGGATTTGTAGATACTTGGCTCACGTCATGACATGTTGCGGACATTTCTAACTAAGTCAGCCATATCTCCTCTCCTGATTGCACCTCAACTGATCCGGTACCCCCAACCCCTTGCACCCACCCATTATTGATGGAATCTTAAAAAACAGTGAGTTAATTTCATTTAGACAAAGTTACACAGTTTTTTAACCGAAATCTCACTTTGTCATGTATTTTTTCACCTCTAATCCGTGATCAGCCATATCTCTCCTCCCAACCACAATTTGACTTATCCCATGCATCTAACCTCTGGTGTTCATCAATTATTGATGGAACCTGTGAAAAAACGGTGAGTTTTGTCACTTTTTGATAATGTTACACAGTATTTTATCGGACAACTCACATTAACATATATCTTTTCACTACTGAATAGTTATTGGCCATTTCTCCATCCCAACACACTGAGACTGATTCGTTGCCTGCAACCCCTCATATCCACCCATTATTGATAGAATTTGAAAAAAAGGTGAGTTATTATTTGTCTCATTTTTTACTTTGTTTTCAGCAGCTCACAATTATAAATTTTAATTGAACATGCCACCCCACTCCATGCTGCTGGAGACACATCATTCATCATGCCTCGATCCCTTGTCTTCTGTTTCTCATTGAATGCCTGTTTGATTGTTGTGTTTTTGCCATGATGACTGGATTTTACCAAGGCATTGTTGTAGTTAATCATAGTTTAAATTAGTTAAAACACAGGGAAAATACAAGTATCCACTCTATTTTTGAATTAGTCACTGCTGAAGAACAACAGTAGAGACAGGTATAATATATATGTTTAACTTGTGTGTCACATGAGTAACAATACTGCTTAGAAACAAATGATGACATGATTGTTTTCATTGTATCTACAGATAAGAAGTATTCAAAAATACACACATGTTTTGCTAGTAATACTTACACAGAATAAGTAATAACATATGGTAACATGACTTTCCCTGATACTTTTCTAAAAGGTTTTGTGGAACTATACTTACAATAAAGCAGACACTATTACTTGTACGAAGAAGCAGTTTGGGCCTCTCAGATGTATCAGACAATAGTTGACAAACATTCATGATAGTTTATGCTCATAAAAAACCTACCTCATGACACAGGTATCAAAGATAGGATGAATCATTGATGAAAGAGCAAAGCATAGTGCCACAAAAGTACCGTAAAACTCGGAATATAAGGATTACGGAACGATCGTCCCATTTTACAAAATCTCACCCATTTTCCGGACAT
>JALLPD010001831.1:0-11228 GCA_036940065.1 Cyclotella cf. meneghiniana | reverse complement strand
GAAGACCTTTGGGAGGTTCCAGTTGGAAGCTCCTAGAACTTACAAGTGTAAACGGATTCTTGGCATATGTCAGTTTTCAAATAAATTGACATCTCATTGAACACATTTTCTGTTTGATTGGCCTGGGAACAGAATTGTTATATCTGTGGTGTTCTGTTTTCAGACACTGGAAAATGGGGAAGGGAGCATTGGGACGAGAACATGGGGATGGTAGTGCAGGGTCAGGAGAACAAGGATGGGAGTGTGGGGAATGGAGCATGGGGGCAAGAGCTTTGGGATGGGAGTGTGGGTCAGGAGTGTGGAGACGGTACTGTGGGAATGTCAGAACAGATTGTAATGAGGGGTCACTAGTGCGAGGTTAAGAGCAATGGGAGCCCTGGGATGGCGTTATTTTTTGTTGATCCATTTCCAGACAATTTTTCAAGGATTCTATGAGTGCCTATTTTTTATTTTCAAATTTATTGACCATTCACTGAACACATATTCATTTGATTTCCCTGCAAATGGAATTATGGTTTTTGTGGTGGTCTGTTTTCAGCTAATTGGAAGTGTTGGCATCAAGTCATGTTGTCTGACCCCCCATACAACATGTCAGCTGCCAACATGCCAACACATTGGGATAATTTTGAGAATGTCGGGCTGACATGTCATTAAATTCTGTCAACTGGATCATGCCAAAAGACACAACATTTTGTGCCAACAAGACATCAGTCGACATGTTGGCGGATTCTTTTGGACATTAATAAAAAATAGCTAAAACTAACTAGCAAAGCTTTGTAGAAAATCATGTTGTAATGGTGTAATTTGGTGTAAGAGCATTGAAAAAAGGTATTGTATACAGTAATAAAGATGTAAATACCTTTCTTCAAAAATGTCCTTTATATCCATTGGAGTTGGCCCAATGAGTTGTGGATATGAATAGGCAGCCGTGTGGTGACACGTCAGCCAACACATGACCCTGCCATGAATCTAGTCATGACATTGGCAACATGGTGATGTTGGCTGATTTTCAGCTGACACTGTCTGCATTGTGGTAACAAGCACCAACATGTCACCAACATTTCCAACTAAGATTTTCAGACAAGAGGTGCCTGGGGATGGATGTGTGGGAATGGGAGATATTGATCTTCTAATACAATCATTTTTGTCTTATCAAATTCACCAAATTGGGAAAGTGTTCCATCATAATCTGTATCAATCTAGCACATTCCTATCAAAAACAATGCCCAGACACTAAAGGAACAGTGAATTTTTCCATCACATTTAATTTATTTAACTACAAACTATTTCTACCACCCTTTACCTCATCATCTACAATTTCAGCAATATTTCTTGACAGATTAAGAAATTTTTCCACTTACATGTTTTCTTTAGAATAAGTTGCATAAGGTGTTGGAAGCAAATAAAAGTCTCACTTGTGAGCAGCAGGAATAACATAAGTTGAACACTTCTTTTTTGGTTTTCCATTGATGGCATCACTGTGGTTTGTCCTGTTTTTCTCATAATTCTCAGATATTTCAAAACTTTTCTTTTGGGGTGGGTTAGGAAGTCCACTTGAGAGGCACATCATGTTACATGATCAAGAGCCAGTTGAAATTATAATCATTTGCAATAAAGACAAGGAGTATTTGCAAATAAAAGCAGTACCAGCTGTATTGCTGACCCCTAAATCAAGAAAAAATATTGTCAAAGATGAAGTTACAAGAACAAAAATGTGAAAGATAAAAAATAAAAACCGAAATAACTTCATACCATTTACTGGACTAAAAAAACTACCTGTTGGTAATGCAAAACATCCATTTTTCTGTGTAATCATTATTCATTTATAGGAATCCCACATGCAACATTGGTCCCATTCAGATGAACCAACTTCAACCTTGCAACATACAACACTTCACATATTGCTAGACAAACATTGTTATTATCCTCAATACCAACTGCATTTTCAAACTTAACTCCCAAGAGAAGTTAGGTAATGTCATCTTTCCCATCAATTTTTCCAAGCAAACATCACAACTCTGTACATTGCCAAAGTATAATCATTATCTTTCCAATTATCTTCATGAATATCAATTTGAAAGTCTTATTCATGGAGTGTAAATTGGGAATAGATCACATAAAAAGATGGAGGTGGGTTGGTCAAGAAATGCAACAGTCTTGAATTGAACATTGGCCACAGTCTTTCTCTCTGCACATTCTCTGACACACACCAATTCCATGAATAAAGCCCTAAAAGCTTCCCAGGGGAATTTACCGGTTATCACTTACTTCTCAGAAACATGAGCAGTCAGCTTTGGCTGTACCACATTATAGTCAGTAATCACAAAATCATAAATGAAATGGAATCTGTATACAAAATTACTGAAGCACCATCCCTTCACTTGTTTACATCTTCCTTTGGAAAAAATTGCAATGCTCATGGAACCAGAATTATTTTAAAGCAGAAGAATCTATTGAAGGAACATACTCCCACTCCAATAGCACAGGAAAAATAACTCTACCTCCAGCTAAGGATGTTGTTGTCCATGCATGGGTTAGCAATAATTTCAAGGGGTCTGTATGAAGTGACTTCAGGTCATGCTGCCTTTTCCCTTTCCTAATCATCGACATTAAATCGTTAGGAGGAAGAATTTTACTAGTTGGACATGTTTCATCAGGTTTTTGAATCTGAATCTCAATGAAAAAGTCTGATTTCTTTTGTGGGACTTCATTTGAAGAGAATTCAAACTCATTACCATCACCATTTGAAGGGTTTGTATTTGTCATCCAATAAAAGTGATTCAGGTGAATAGATACTCCAACAGACTGACATAATCCCTGCAAACACTTCTCAATTTTATCCAAACTATTTCAAATGTCCACCCCAATAGATTTCAAACCTCTTTGAATCTCTACCCGAACTGAATTAAAAGCCCCCACTGCATTGGTAGTAGACATATTTCGTTATCAGAAACTTCTCTACAAAGATGAACAGTAACACTCAATGAAGGTGGAGCATTTTGATTGTTCATTGAATCATTCTGGGGTCAAAAACTGAGGTGAATAATGATATCATGTTTCAAAGAATTTTACACCAGAACAACAATCACAAACAAAACCTGTACGACAGACATATTACACCTCTTTCTTCACATGTAAATCCACTGTCTGTTACCACCTGGGCATTAGGCTGTCAAAATATTAGTAAAACATTGAAAATACAGAATTTCTAACAATACAACTACAACAAATCTTCCTTCTCCAGAGTTGCAAAAAGTTGTACTTGTGAGTTTAAGTTAGATATCACAACTTTTGTGTAATTTAAAAACTTGAGATGAACCTTCAAACTTATCCTTAAGTTCAAAAAGTTTGAGCTGGACATTTCAAATTTGCCCTAAGTTCAAAAAGCTTGAGTTGGACTTATCAAATTTTCCTTAAGTTCAAAAGCTTGAATTGGGCATTTCAAATATTCTGCAAGATCAAAAAGCTTAAGTTGGACATTTCAAATTGTTACTAAGTTCAAGAATCATTAGTTGGTTCAACTTTTTCTCAAATTGAAAATGCTTGAGTACAACATTGATATGAGCTATGTATTGTATTCAATAGTATAGACATAATATGAATAAATGAACGATGTACTTTAAGCATTAGCCTCTGCCTCAAAAATCTCATGTCCTGTCAATTCATGAGGCAAAGGCTGGCTAAAAATTTTGATTCATAATCTTGAGAAGTATTGTCACAGAATTCAATAAAACTGCCTGAGTTGAATTCCACTAAAACAGGACCCAGTTGCTGCTTTTTGTCATGACCATATGTAGCCTCTTCACTGATCATTTATAGGGATGTGTCAAAATCTCAAGAGGGAGATGGTCTGGCAGTTGGAATGTGAGTTTGGTTGTATTCACTGGCATGAAAATTAGTCATTTATAATCTAATTATTTTGCATATCTCAATCAACAGCAGGGAATTTGTTGTGTCTGCCATGATTGATATATAATAGATATTGATTGCGGTTGAGTGAGAGAGGTTCATCAATTCTCAATCAAATTTTCATTACTATCGTAGAATTTTCATGATGGAATTCCATGATGGAAGTTTCATTTGCAAAACATTGAACGAGGTTTTGCCCTGAGGAGTCAGACCATCTGCTCTGAACAGGGGGTCAGTACCCACTATCATGCAAGATATGGAAAATGGATGGATTTGGGAATTTGGAATGATAATCAGATTAGAAATTAGATTTGAAAAAAATAGCCTGTCCACACTTGCAGACTTTTTTCAAAAAATATAAAAACAGGTTTGGGCATCTGGAACCTGTTTGGAACTGATTTTGCCATTCCAAATATTTGGTTATTTGTCAGTCTGGTGTTTTGACCAAGAAATGAATTATGGCAGCCACCCACTCAAGCAATTTAAAGATCACAATAACAAATATGTAAGAAGTTAGGCCATTCACCACCGACTGGGGTTTATTATGAAGTAAGCTGCTTCTTTGTACTCATAACCTGATAAACCTCCCAATTAGTCATGTCCACAAAAAGGCAAGTTCAGAATACGGGGTAAAAGTTATGACCATTGGGGGATACAAAATTGTCCAGGGGAAATCTCATCAAACCCCCCTGACCAGATTTTGTGGGTAGAAAGCTGGGGTTATTGTCTGCTAGTTTCCCATCATATTTTAATTGTCCCTGTGCTGTCAAATAGCATCACCTGGTTACACATCCCACACACCTCCACAACAATGATACTTCTTTCAAATACCATTTTGTCTGTTGTATTCCCCCCATTCCCAAAATGTCATCTGATTACGACTAGGATGCATCTAGTGCATTAGATGACAACAAAGAGAATTGCTCTGATTCCAAGCTGAGACACCCACAGCAGTTGAAGCCGTCAAAAACACCATCACACAAAGAAACAGAAATGTAAGAATGCTGCCCCAGCAAAGAAAAAAATTAGGTTAAGGCCAAGAAATCTGCTGTTTGAGACCACGCTCACTGTCTTACGACAATAGCAATCTTTTGTCACTCACAAAAACTTTCATGGCTGTGTCTGATGCTGATTAGAGACAAGAAGGCAGACAAGTTCTGGTAGAAATCTCCCAGTAGTATGAAGAGCTTGTTGCAATGACAAACAAGGTGAATGTGAGGAATCCAGAGTATGATGCCATTTAGATGAACCAACAAATTGAGTTACTACTCAACATTAACAGCAACATCTTCAGCCATCCATCCAGAAATTTTCCACGATTATCTACCAGATCCATCCAAATTCTGATGAAGTCAAGGATGAAATGACGATGGATCTTTTACTGTTCTCAAATGAGGGAAAGTATGCCCTGTGTGAACATACCTACATGAAGGATGTGCCCAAAACCTACAGTAAACTGATGAAGGCATATATCTTTCTCTCAAAGCATTCCACGGCTGGTTGAGTTCCCAAGAGATGGTTCAAAACCACCTCCCAAGCATTTTTATTCAATAAGAAAAATCAATCTTTTTGTGTTGGAACAAAATTTCAATGGTGGTGATTCAAACAGCTTTGTGCGGCATCCCACAAGAAGTGATAGACCTGCTGGTTGTGAGTACTCAAAGCATGTTGGTGCAATGAACTTCATTATGGGCTAGGTCACACAGCCAACAGCAGGAACATCTTCTCCTTCTTGTTTTATGTAACCTATCTTGAACAAGTTTGAGATGGGCCTAGATGCTACCAACGAGCAAATGAGAACCATCACAAACAACCAGATCATGGCCTTGGCTCCATCTCCTCTGCAAGATACCTTCTCTTCAAATCATATTGAGATATTTGCTGGTGAGGCCAAGAATTGTTGAAAGGTGGTGGAGTTGCAGACCATGGAGTTAGAAGTGAAGGAGAGATCTCTTCAGCTTCAAGAGGCATTGAGTAAAACAACAGATAGTCCAAAGAAAAATGCATTGACATCAATGCAGATAGAGTGTAATGACAACAACTCATTTGAAACTGCAAAATCATCATGTGCTTCCCCCAAGAACATATCTCATTTGTTGCAGTTACTGGAATCAGAACTCATTGTTTTGTTGAGATGCATCATCTGAAAAATGCCAAAAGGGAATAGAATTTGCTTGTGTCCACAATCGTGATAGCAATGACTTCATGTATGGCAAAAAATTTAAGCGTTTCATCCACAAAAATATGAAAAGAGTCAAACCAATTTATTGGGTTAGACGAGACTGGATTGAAAGTGATCAAGAAAATAATATGGATCAGGGACTATCTAAGGAATCAGGACCTTTGATGAAGTAAAATTCTGATGTCATGATTGTGATGGATTGTATTTTCAGAGAGTTCAACCCATAAATCCCATAATAAAATTGCCCCGTACCCATTCACAGACATAAAATGGATGGGCCAAACAATTTGGTTATAACCCTGATGCAGACACAAAAAAGAAGGGGTAAAATTTCCAAAATCTGGGTTACAATGGCGGGTTAAAAACAAACCTCACTACAAATCCCACTGTCAATGACAAATGGCCTTGCTAAATTTTCATAATCTGAACTTTCACTGCCTTCTAGTTGCAGATACAACAAGATATTGAAGAAATCTTGATTGGGCAATTTTTCCAATCACTAACGTAAAAATCGGAATCTACGGAATTCTTTAAGATTGTCTCATTTTAAAAAGTCTCCCAATTTTCTCAAACATTTTTTCAGGCTTTTAGACCCATTTACTTGGTGAAAGTTTATTATATTGGGTGTCAAAGTTTTTGCAGATGCAGATGCGATCTTAAAGTTTTTTACAATATCTTGAGTCAAATTTTTAAGTTATTCAAAATATTTACTTAAGCCAGTTAACATGATAATGTCTTCATCAGCATTAAACTTTGACAACCCCTGCAGACCATCACACCATATTCTGCAGATGGAGGCCGGACCTTTAGATGTAATTGCTTTTATGTCAGATGACTTCTGTTGTTGCAGCCACCGAAAGCCAACCCATCAAAAAGAAAGGATATGGTATCGTACCATACATACACAATAAATTTATCATTCAGTATGGTACAGTTTTGCATGATAAATTTTAAATTTTCATTATGAAAAAAGTGATCACATCTCTGCAAAGGTCATGCTCTTGTCTGCAAGATTTTTCTGCAGACAAGATAACGATGCAGATGCAGATGCGATCATGAAGTTTTTTTACATGATCTAAGGCCAAGAAGCTCCATGAATGACCGCATGATTGGACACAGTTTCATGCAGATGGGATCATGACCTCCAGACTCCTAACATATGAAGCCGAATACATGACGACATAAACTAGAAGTTCATGATTGCGTCTGCATCTGTGCACCGTCTGCAGGAAACTTTGACACCCACTTATTCCCCATCAACAACCAACACCCTCATGCACTGGGCCTCCCTGATATTCGTTGTGGTTCTTGAGAAACTGTGATGTGCTGCTAAACTCACCACACAGCACAGTTCATGGTTGAAAGGAATTTGTGTGTTGGGGCCCTGGCATCTCGCCAGAATGAATACACAAAATTTGCGGGAACATGGGGGGAGCTTACCATAATCAATGCGATGGTAATGCAGTACTATGTATTTTTCGTAATTTGTTTATTTTCCTAGCTGTAATTCTCGCCAAAATACAGTGAGATCATACATTGGCGAGATCGAGACTATAATAATGGTATGGTATTGTACAATAGAATCCGAACTTCACCGTCTTCAAGCTTTGAGGGAGAACAGAGAATGAATACAATATTATGGTACTGATAATAATTGTTAATAGCGTCAACAATAGACGAGATTCATCACTGGATTCTTCAGGAAACCGATGCCGCATCCTTTAGGGATCGTTGACCCCCTCCCCAAAGGTGAACGAGACATCTTCAATCGCAACCGATCTGATGGAGACATCGACCCCTTCAGACCCTTCCCAACTTCTCCCGATTCTTCTAAACACGTCGGATGCAGTTCAACACTTCAACTGCAGCAGGCAACAGAAATCGTCAAAGCTTTATTTGGAAATGACTCTGTCGGACAAGTTGTCGGGGTGTACTCTTGCTCTGTAGCAAGGCAATCTGGAAGGCTCTACGTGTCCACTGATGGACTATTTTTCTACAGCGTACGTTCGGAGTATTCCTTATTCCCACTAACCGTCAGGTCGCCACATCTTATTTTTGCTTTGTTTTCAAGAATCTATTTGGCTTCGAGAAGCGTGTATGCATAAAATATGATGAGACAGCAGAAGTGGTCAAATACAGGCACACAAGTTTATATGTCAGAACTTTCAGCGGCGACGAGCATGGTATGTTGATTTTTCATGTTTTGTTTCTCGTCCCTGCTTACACATGATAATAACAATGTGTATACCCACTGGGCTCTAAACGATAGTGTTCAAGTCGTTTCAGGACAGAGATCCCGTCTGCAAAATGATCTCCCGCTTTTGCACCAATACTCAGTTTGATCTCGCGACATCTCGTTCTTTGTCTTTCGGAAAGAAAACGGAGGCCCTTGATTCTTTGGAGAGTGAGAAGAGAAATGATTCTGCACAGGCGAATGGATTGATTTTTTCTGAGCCTAGGTTAGAAGCAGCGATGGAGGACTTCATTCGTTGCTCTGATAGTGAGCCTGACACAATCGGCACCCTTCCAAATGTAACTGATAACGCCAAGCATGAAACATGGGATGCGATCAAAGGTCTATCGAATGATTGGGAGGCTGCCGTCGTGGTGAGCGATTGACCATTTTCATGAATTCTTCACGACAACGAAAATCCACTTGTCTTATTCATAACCATTCGAAAATTCGACGTTAACAGAATATGAAGCTGCCTCTCAACAAAGCGAGCGCTTTCTTTGACCTATTTTTGTGCGACGAAGCGCATCACTCGTTAAGTTCTTTTCATCAGTCAGTGATGAGAGACACGAATCTCTCGCTCTCCCCTTGGGCAAGATATGATACAACTGAAACTGCAGGAAATTCTGATGATTCACTATTTCGCATCATACATTTCGAACACCAATCGAAGGTATCAGTCGCTCAGGTCACACGAAATCAGACATATCGTTGTTATGGAGAATACGCATGCGTGAAAAATGTCACATATATCAAGGGTGTACCAAGTGGTATGTTTTTCCAGTGTGCCAATGATGCTTCAGTGACATTCAGGCTTGTCTTCTCATTTTCTTCATCTTTGCACACAGCCGAAACTTTCTTTGTTGAGGACATGTGGACAATAGAGAAATGTGAAGACGCTTGCATTATTCTCAACGTAAAATTTCGTGTGACATTTTCAAAGTGCACCTTTTTGAAGTCAATGATTGAAAGCAGAATAAGGTAACGATCGGGTTATGAATTCATTTATTTATGTAATGTGTTCATGACGTGTCCTTATAACATAATTTTTTTCACATACCCGAGTAGGTCTGAGACTCTCGAGTGGTATGACAGATATACATCATTTCTTCGAGAGGCAATGCAAGTCAAAGCAAAATCGGAAACTTTAGATGAAACCCAACCATCGCATGTTCTTCCTGACAACTCATACAATGACACTTTGAAGCCAGCGACACAGTTATTGCTTTCATTAAGTTTATTTATTGTCGCATTCCTTGTTTACAGCTTGAAAAGAAGAATAATGGAACTGGAGAACATGTTGGCAGAAATTGAATCGCAAATAATATCTTCAGAAAATCATTGTTTGCTAGGACAGTAAATGAATAACAAAAATAACTTTCATCTAAAAGTATCTCTGCATCCTCACTTTCATTTTGGCCGCAGCCAACTTGACCCTTTTTAGCTTGATGCAACATTGGACTCTTCTCTGGTGATGTTGCATGCATAATGGCATAAATGAATGTTTTTTCAAAATCTTCGATGTATTTTAAACTAATGCTGGTTTTTCACTTTCTTCTCCCCCTTTTCTCTAGCCCCGGTCCAGCTAACACCAACAAATACAAGAAATAGCATGTTTTGACTCATTACCTATTTGGCTTATAAAACATAGACAAGTTGGTGTTGAGCTAAACGTGGCCTATTTTGGTGGACGCAGTAGTTGCCAAAACCTGACTGAACGTCCCAATCCAAGGCTTAAGAATTGCTTTAATATGTCTCAGGAAGCTTCAGCTCCATCGGGGCTATTCAGTTTTCAGCATTGCCCATCCTAGAGGCTGCTGAGTGAAGAAAGTCAGTTGAGAATTTTCAATAATTTCTGCAATTTCATACAAAATCCTATTTACATTTAATCGTATGAAAATTTCCAACTTTGGCGCCACATTTCTAATGGCTCATGCTTTGGCAAAGGATATGCCATTCTCACCCAACGCATCTCAGGACAACCACTATTACTTCACCCTTGGCAATCATGTTTGTCTTGGTCCATTACATTCATCATCAATCGACTGTAACATCTCACTTGTTTTTTGAATTAATTCTCTCGTTGAAGTTCCAGTGTATACATAGATTTTGCTGCAGGCACAGATACTTTAGAATTAGTTTGATGGCCATTTCAATGATAAATTTTGCCACCCTCCTTTTACCTGACTTAGGTTCCTTTCGCATCATACTAAGATTCACGCGGCATCCTACAATTGTGATAACTCTAGCCACGTTACCATTGGCTCTCCAGCGATTCATGTCATCTCTCCTTTGCTGTCGTCTTCCTGCAAAATTCATGAATGCTGGCATCTATCGTGTACAATCATGGGGTACTCAGGATCATCACAAAATTACAGTCACGGGGTTCTAGGATCATTGCAAAAAGAGATTATTTTTGAGCATCACAATTGATCATGATCGATACCAGCCACTATCCCTACGTTATTGCCATCGAGTCAGTGCTTACGCCCCTTTTTAGTATGAGGCTCTCCTTCACGTCATCACCACCACTCATCTCATCGCCATCACCACTTTCACGGGTTGTTGTTGACTTCTTAGAAATAAAATGATGGCTACATCTTTGGATGGTTGGCTAGTTATCAAGTATGATGCTTCTGACAGTGAGAACAAATACAATGCAAGTGATTCTGACAATGACATTAGACAAATGGATCAACAAAACTATAATTGCAGATTGGAGATTAAAACTCCATCAAGTAAAAAAATCGTTTAGAACGACTTGTATCAATCATTCTCACAATGTGAGTTTGGGAATTTGGCCTTCAAACAACTCGGGTACAAGCCAGAGTATTGTGTGCAGGTGCTACATCATGCTACAGTGGCAAATTTGCGGTACATTTTATTTGTGGTCACTGGGACTGC
>JALLPD010001830.1:0-11229 GCA_036940065.1 Cyclotella cf. meneghiniana | reverse complement strand
GCATGCCACATAATTATCCACGGTCTTGGAGTTGCTTCCTTGACTTGGTGTTATTCCTGGTTAAAGCCACTATGTAGTAGTAGGCGCCTGCAGTTTAGACCTTGAAGAAATTTCAAGAGCAGGTCGTATCATGCTATGTGACTATTCGAGTAATAGACCACATCATGCCTATTTTAGGATCGATGTAAGAGTGACATAGGATCTGGGGAAAATAAGTCAATAAGTTCTGAAGAATGCATGTGTCCAACAAATGTTGGGAGTAGGAACAGATGGTCCTTCCAATTCCACACTATTGTCTGCACTGTCTACAATAGTAACCTTATGGCTATGTAACATTCTGGGATCCAAACGTGCTACAAGTTGCCCAACAACTGCAGGGATTCTGCCATGTTGTTATGATTCCACTTACCCCAGAGAAGACAACTCATATTACATAGTCGTACCCGAGGTCTTTTCGAGCTTTTTACCTCACGTCTACTTTCTTCACCACTTCATTCAAGGAAAGAAAGGTGAAGTTTTTTAAAAGAAAAACGCCCTATTTTGTTCGATTCATGGCAGAGCAAGCCTCGCCATGGAGGGGAAGGGTGACATACCCATGCTTTAGTCCTTTTTTGTGTACAGGAGGAAGTACACAATACGTACCAGAAAGGGGCCTAAGTGAGTATGGTGCATACATAGCTACAGCAGATAGCTGTAGGCTACATACAGATGGCTAGCATGGTACTATTAGGTATGTACTGAGTCCTTTTTTGCCAACTCTCCTAGTGAGTTTGCTCACTACAGTTTGGCAGCCACATCTCTGAGAGAGCTGTGGTGTGGACATGCTGCTTCTGGAGTAACATCCAGGCTGACACTGTAGAACACGTAGAGGCTGGTTAGTAGTCATAATTTTAATATTTCAATTATTCCACATTAATTTCTTCTTCTTCTTCTTTATGTGCCTACTTCAACTGTAGGTCAATTCTCTCCCTCATTCTCTCTCTCTCTCTCTCTCTCTCTCTCTCTCTCTCTCTCTCTCTGCTGTAAGGTATGAACAGCAGGGTGAAGGACAGTTTGGATGGCAATCAGCTTGACATTTTTTTATGTTTTTGAGGCGGTTTGAGTTTTTGGAGGTAGCACTGCTGATCTCGAAACAAAGCAATAATATCCTGGTAAACATCTTCCAACCTCTCTTGAAGCTAAGATGGAAGAGAAAATAACACTTCAGCATCTTGCAGGGATGACTTATTAGGGTGGGACCAAAATTTTTTGGATCCCATATTGGCAGCTGGCATTTCCCCTGGTCTTGAGTAATGGCACAGAATCCTTCCTGCTGCTGTCCCAGTGCTGATGCTGCACCATTTCCAATTGTTGGAGGAGCTTAGGACAATGGCAAGCTGGTGTGTAATTGCTGAACTGCCAGTGATATCTCTTTCATGGTTTTGGTCTCCTGAGGTTTTCCCACAGCAATCCAGCATCCCTTCATCTATTCAGCAAACTGAGTGGAGATGGTGGGCAAGGTGTGCCTATTTGCCACCATGTCACTCTCAAATGCAGCTCAGAAGAGGCATAGTACCATCACACCAGTGATTTTGACACCAAAAGTGACATGAATTGTTTGGACAAGACTGATGGATTTGCCCCCCTTGACAGCATACTTGCGGGGTCTTTAAGGGTCAGTTAACATGTCACTCAAGCATTGGATATGAAGGTTCATTTTGATGCACACATTGACTTGCTGCTTCTTACCTATCAAAAGACAACAGGTTGAAATCCATACTTTGCAGATTACATAGCAAGCTGCATGGCAAGCAGCCCCCTTCAGAATGGAGGGAGTGCCAAGGAGACCCCTCCAAATCTGTTGAAAAGTTTCATTCAAAAAAATAGTACTGAGAACAATGGACACAGATCTGTTTGATCTTTGACTTGTGCCAAGGATGCTGTCAGGGACTCTTGCCAAAAATATGCCCAAATGGAACATAAGAATACCCTACAAATCGAATGTATCCTTTAGATACCTATCATACCAAGTACCAAGAACAGCATGGTATTGCCAGGGATCAAGACGGAGACATCTGGGAAGATCAAAAGGTCTTGACAAGACCAAGACAAGCCAGCACTGCCACATCTTCTGCTAAGATCAAGACAAACCATGGTAGGATTCTACAGTCAATCACTGTAGAAAATTGATTATCATATAAATTAAATGATATTATATGAGGACCAGCAGTTTGCAGTCCTCAGTTTCATACAGTTCAATAGCTCAGAAAAATATCTTCCAATCACTTGGAAAAACATTTTCTATTCCTATTTTCTACAAACAAAAATTCTTCTAACTATTGGCTTAGGTCACTGTCATATGATAGCTGAAATTTTAAGTTCTACATGCCACCACACATCAGGCTCTTGTCTTGACCAAAAGATTGCCAAGAAAATAAATTTAAGCATTCAGGGTACTACCATTGCTGCACGCCACTTTGCCAATGAATTTTTTCTCCAGTCTCCAAGAAGCTTCTGCAAAAAAACTGTTTCTAGTGTCAAGACTAGGAGAAACTTTTCAAGCATTGTCCTCCACAAAGTCAGTTCCCAAAGAACTTAAGGGGATTGAGTGTGAGCATGGCATTGCCAGAAAGAATTCCCCTGTATGCTAAATTCCCAAGCAGGATCCCATGCAGGGTGCCCTCAAGAAAAACAAAACAAAGAGGGCCATTCACACGGGTACAAAAGTCAGCACTAGAGACTTCCTGCTCATTCTCAAAACATTGAGAATAACACTGCGCTCAATCCTAAAGCCCCTAATGCAATCAAAGTAAAAGGAGCTGAAGGGAAACAAAAGATGGAGTCAATTGACTCTCGAGTTCCTAGGAAAGCATGCACAGGGCTGGTCCATTCAAAATTTCCAGAGAAATACTTAGTGCTGTGAAAAAAGCAATGGGGGTAACAAAAGAGCCACAATGTGAGTGCCTGTCATTATTTTAACAAGAACGGCACTCCTATCAAAAGGAATGTGGGTGAAAGAAACCCCAGCCCAAAGAAAAAGGACGCAATGGTGTGAATTTTAGCCAGATCATCCAATCAGAGTTCAGGAAAGTGCTCCATACCACAACCAAGCAATTGCAAACACACAAGTAATATTGCATGAATGACTCTGACAGCAATGACGATGAAGTCATAGGTTGGATAGCACTGAGCAATCACATATATACAAGAACCATGAAATAAGTGCTGTAATCAAATGTATGCTTACCTCAGTCTAAATGAAGCTATTCCACAAGCAGGTATCAAACTAAAAAAGGATGTAAATTTCAAGATCAAAAGAAAGTTAAAATGCAAAAAAATGTAACAAATGTAACAAGTCTAAATTAAATAATCCAAATATGATGAACACAATATTGTCAAAAATAATTTTTGACATGAACAAAACGTCCAAATTAAAAATCATGACAATACTCAAGCTATGACAAGAAAACTGCAAAAAAATTTGCAGCAAAAAATACCACACACAAAGGGAACAAATACTAAGGGCACTACAGGTGCTCCCAGTAAACTTCATTGTCAAAGACCACAAAAATGGTACAAGTGACAATGGTGTAAAGAACACTAAGGATCACCTAGATGTTACAACACTACTTACCATCATGAAACTGCCAACCGAAAGTCAAGCTTTCAGAGAACAGATACAGCCTATGAAAGGTCCTCCAGTAACAAAATAAAAGTCCTACTGAACTCAGGATCTGAAGGAGAATTTTTCTTCCTACCAAAAAGAAAAGACAAACCCCTTCCATACCTGACTTGACAGGTACCAAAGTCTAGCATACAACAAATGGGAGCTTTCTGACAATTGGAAGGACGAAAATCAAAGTAAAATTCTTTGATCATTCTACAAGCAGGGAGTAATATTTACAACCCAATATTGTAGAAGGTGCCATGGATGTCGTGATCAAACCAGGGTTTGACCTCATTCTTGTTAGTAACATGATGAAAGAGTTAGGAATTGTCATAGACTTTCAGACAAAAGAAATAAAACTTGATGATACCTCACTGCCAATGAGAGACATAAGCAAATTTAAAGCACCAGCTCAAGTCGAGAAATCTTGGACTGCAAATGACAGCATCAATCTAGATATATCCAAAGAACCATGCAGCACACTTGACACCACCAAGCACCTCAAACGAATTCTTGGCACTAAAAAATGAAAAGGCACATCTCAAGACAATCATGAAACATGATTGTAAGCATCTGAGTGCACCATAACATTCATTGTTACTGTAACTCCTGCAAGACTTTAAGGAGCTGTTGGACAGGAGATTAGGTGACTGGGGTTCTGAGCCAGTCTCCCTCCAGTTAAAGGAAGGAACCATACCATGGGTGGCCTTTTCCAATACCCAAAACACACTTTGATATTAGCAAAAAGGAAACCAAAAGTTTATGTGACTTGGGAGTATTAAAACGGCAGGCTGACTCTGAACTTGCTTTGCCTCCATTTAAAATAACAAAAAATGACAGCACTGTGTGAGTTGTTAGTGATAATAGGGAACTTATCAAACGGTTTGTAAGAAAAACTGTTTCCAATACACAAAATCAGCACTGTTCTGCAAGATCTAGAAGGCTTCACATATGCCACAGCTCTTGACCTCAACATGGGCTGTTACATCATTCAATTGGATCCAGGTGTGTATAAAATATGCACCATTATCTTGGCATGGGTTATGCATTCTTACCTACGACTATGAATGGGTGTTGCATATTCTCTTGACATCTTCCAGGCTAAGATATCTGAGCTAATGGGAATCCTTGAGTTGTTAGCAATTTATCTAGATGATCTACAATACATCTCTAAGGGTAGCCTGGATAACCACCTTGCCAAATTGATGAGGGTCCTCATCAGGATACAGAATGTGGGCTTGAGAATCAATGCATGCAAATCTTGCTTTTGTGTCATGAAACACAATACCTAGGGTATATCCTATCCATTTATCATATCAACCCACAACCAAAGAAGGTACATGAATACTTGCATTAACACCACCACAGAATGTTAAAGAGCACCATAGATTCCTGGGCATGGTCCAGTACTGCAGAGACATCTGGGCGAGACATCATGCCACTCACCAACCTAATCAGTGATTTGGGCATACCAAAGTCACAAGGCTAACAAGACAAAGAAATACTATCCATCAGAAATCATTTGACAATCTAAAGTCGACTTTCACTGGCAATGGTACCTTGGCCTACCTTTTTACTCTCAGGGCTTTGAGATCTACACAGACAGCTGCAGGTCTCAACTATGAGCTGTCATGACTCAAAACATCAGGCCACTGTCATTTTTCAGCAGGAAACTGAATCCAACTCAGCAAAAATATAGCAACCAAATAGTTGGTCACAGCGCAAACTCTAAAAGACTTCAAGGGCATGTTTTGGATACAACATATTATTGCCTATACTGACCACAAAAATATTATACAGGATGCACAAGGCCAATCTATGATTGAGTATATTTCTGGAGATTACTCCTTGAAGAATATTGCCCCACCATTGTGTACCTCAAGGGGAACCACAGTACAATTGCAGATGCCTTTTCACAATTGGATTTGGCCCCATCAAAGATGACTGGAAAAATTGGATGGCCTTTGCACAATGCTGGTATTACCACAACTCAGCACAAGTGCAAAATGAATCCATGGCAAACACCAATGAATCAATGAACCTTGTGTTTGCCAACCAAAACAAATAGGACTCCATCTATCCATTCACAAGCAGAGAGATAGCAGAGGAACAACAACAGGACCAAGACCTTAATAACAAGCTGTCAAGGAAGGGTGTTCCACCCTGTTTGAGAAATACTCAAGTACTCTGTAAGATGGCAAAATGGTTCTTCCAAAAAACCTAAAACACCTTTTGGTAGCTTGGTTCCACCACTACCTCCAGCACCCCAAGATCAAACATCTCAAAAACCTCATTGTCTATCATTTTATTGGAGAGGTCTCAGAATGACAGTCCAATCACATTTCAGAAACATTGTCACAGTTGGCAGGTGAACAAATGCAGACAGCACAAATATGGGAAACTGCCAACAAGAATTGTAATCACCAACCCTTGGGAGGCATTATGTGTGGACATCATAAGACCATACGGCCTCAAGGACAAGGACAAGACACACATTGACTTGATGTGCATCACAAGGATTGACCCAGCAACCAGCTGGCTTGAAATTGTGGTGTTGTCAATATCACAGCCACCTGTACTTGTTATTTCCCACAGATACAAAGGGGTGACAGTAACAAAGCAAAGTCACACATATCCAACCAAAACAATCCTACTTCAACAAGACGTCAGTAGGTACTATAGTGAATAGTATGTGGGTGAGTTATTACTCATGTAGCCAATACATTATCTACAACAATGGCAGTGAGTTCAAACTTCACTTTGAGACCCCTGTGAATCATATGGCCTGAAGCATAAGCCAACCAGTGTCAATAACCCACAAGCAAACACATATCTTGAGTGGGTGCATTAGACAATCATGGTGATGCTCCCTACAGAAAAAAACATGGCTGACACAATCACTGAGAGCGACATTGCTGACTTTGTCACCAATGCAGCAAGCTCACCAGGTGCAGCAATTTTTCAATGGGACATGTTGTTTGATGTCCCATTCCTTGCTGGCTAGTCAAAAATAGAGGAATACAGACAGAAACAAAGACAAAACAATAAAAATTGGAAAACATTGTTCGTATTGACTTGGATTATAAAAACGGTGAGAAAGGCCTGCTGCAAATAGACAGTATCCTCTGCAAAACTGAAAGCCTGTATGAAAGTGATCCTTTGACAATCACATCAGATCTTTTGAATGACAGAATTAAGATTCAATACGGCTCTAGATCTGAAAGATCAAACATTAGGAGAGTTACACTATACTTGCTTAAATTAGAAGCACATTGGTCACATTCCCTGTCTCCATAATACTCATGCTTCATCACATATGCAGCAAACTTCATCCACAGATGTTTTCTTTTCCTCGTGAGGTTGTCTTTCTTGTTTACATTGACGCCTTATCACTCCATTTGGGGTAGCAATTAACATAAGCCAATGATGCCCTCAGACACTCTTGCTAAAAATATGCCTAAATGGGACACAAGAATACCCACAAATTGAACTTATCATTTATCAAGACCAAGAAATCTGACAAGATCAGGAGGTCTTGACAAGACCAAGACAAGCCAGCAAGACCAAGTTGTCTGTCAAGAACAAGACAAACCATGGTAGAATTCTACAGCCAAGCAATGTAGATAGTCAATCATCATGTAAATTACATGACAAAAACACAAGAACAAGAAGTTTGCAGTCTTCAGTTTCAACCAGGTTGATAGCTCAGAAAAATATCTTCCAATCACTTGGAAAAATTTTCTATTCCTATTCTCTACAATCAAAAAATCTCTGCATTATTGGCTTAGATCAATCTGTGGTCACCAAACAACAATAAACTGTGATCTCTTATCCCAGCTCCAGCCAAGCTGTTATGTTTAAAAGAGGGCAAACAAGAGTATCCATTGCCCCAAATAGGATTTGTGTGGAATGGTCTCTCTCGTTGCTAATATTTTTTGACCAAATCATTTTTATACTCAATGTAAATGGCTCATGCATGTTGAACATTAAGCTCATTTTTGCATGTATTATCACATTATTCATGCAGCCAATCATTTACCATTGCATACAAAGCACCACCATCAAATAGGAACCACAAGTCACTGGTGATATGATGATGATGGACAGGAAGCAGCAAAGAATTAATGTCATGCCATGCTTGAAACACCCTCCTGTCTCACCTCATATTTTTGCCCTTGTGGTGAAATCGTTGATTGCACTGGAGCAGGTAGGGTTGCTGCATTGGTTAATTTCATCCCACATTATGCTGCATAATGGCATGGACTTTGAGAGGGTCTTTTCTGGAATGCAAAGAAGGCTGCTCTCATTTGGTGAGGGCAATTCTATGGGTGGGGAGAGGAAGTGCTGTAAGCCCGTTGTTGAGGTAATGGGCGACATGCTCAGTTGTGATGGCCAAAAGCTCATCAGGGGTGAAAGATGCTTAAGCATCATGTTGTACCCCCTTGTTAAATGGCATCAGCTCAATGGAGGATCTAGTGTATGATTTAGCTGTTTTTGGAGCATTCATTGATTTTTGTATGATTTTCTTGAAATCATGATCAGTCTGGCTTGCTACCTAGTTTGCAAGTCCTGAAATCATACCAACACCTTTGCAAACCATGGTTTCAGAAAAACACTGCCCTAGATCCCAGTTACTTCATGAACATAAAAAGGAATTAATAATAAAAATTACAGTACCCGAAGTATTTTTGGAGTCACCCTCCTCTACATACTATTGTTGATATACTAGAGAGGGGAAAATCTGGGTGAGAGAGTTATAACATTGGTTACAAACTTCTGATTATGGGACAGTATCAATAATAATATGGGGTCCAATATTTACATCATTTCCTTTGATATAATTAGTGGTTATCAGAGTTTCAATTGAGACCAAGACCAAGACCGCATCTTCAAACTCCTACTTGAGCATATCAAGCTCCCTACATAGGAACACAAAATATAAAGCGTATTAAATCCAAAGAGCAAGCTTCATCTCGGGTCATTTTGCCTACGTCATCTGGCATTATCCCTAAAATTCAGTGGGTGGAGTAGCAAGATGAAGATGCGCTCTCGATCTTGGAAAAAATGGCCGAGACCGAGAGCTCACCGTTATCTTTCAACAACTCAAGTTTGAACTGGGCATATTTTTTAATATCCATGCAAACCAGATGTCAAATCTAACCGACCTTGCAACTGCCTCTACCGCCAACGCTGCCATCACTACTGTGGCCCCTACTGCAGATGGAGAAGGAGAGGCTGCCGCCCCCATTAATTGCACTCCTGTCACCATCAACGACACGTCTACACCTGCTAATAATAATATCTTTGGTCTTCATTCTGCGTTGCACCAATCCAATCCCGTTGATGGGGAAAATGATGAAGACGGGTGCAACAGCGATGTTTGCCTGGATAGAACTCCCTCAGGAGTGCGTTCCACCATCGCTCGTTCACCCATCAACGGAACTTTCATCCCTGCGATTGCATCTCCTTTGATCAACGGCACATCTACACCCGCCAATGATAATATCTTTGGTCTTCTATCTGCATTGCACCAATCCAATCCCGTCCATGAGGCTAACATTCCTCCACCGAATGCAGTAATATTGAAGAAGTGCAAGGTAAAGGGATGCCCAATGTATCCCCATCCGGAAGTCTTACTACAGTCTTGTTTGTCATCAGACTGTGACAAAGTGGTGCACAAGTCTTGTTATAGGAACATCATCTGAAAGGCTAATACTAGAACTGCTCTTGAAGACATGTCATTTTGCACTTGTGCTCATCACAATGCATATGTCAAGAGTACGAGTGATGCCAATCTCTGCTGGACAAATGACAGTGCCAATGGCCGTTTTGATCCTGAAACATCACAGTATCATCTTGTCCGATGGCTTGGTAAGGATGACAACTACAACAGATACCGCTCTTCTCCTGGTGGTCAAACTAAGATTGACATTGCTTCAGAAGTTTCTGCATACATCAATTCCAAAGGCATCAAGCAGAGACACACAGCTGAGACAGTGCAAACAAAAATCAACTGGATACAACTGCTTGTTTGTGAGATGAATAATTTTTTGTTTCACCAACAAGGCAGGGTATTGAGATGAATGAGGGATTTGACTCATTGGAGGAGAATGTAAAAATGGCTTTTGTATTCATGATATTACTTGTCAACTCTAAACCTCATTTTATATTTATGCAATACAGTTGAAATTCAAGTGTCCCTTTTACTACAAGCTAGAAGAAAAGTTTCTCTCCTGTGCTGGCATCAGTCCAAGTATTACATCTAATGAATTGTTTGGCAACCAGGAAGATGGCTTTGATGTTGAAGGACTGGATGAAGAAGATGAAGCAACATAATACAATGCCAATACCTCAGCCCATAAATGAAGTAAGATATCTGGCAATAGAGGGAGGGGATCTGCCAAGAAGACTTAGAATGCCCAGGCTGGTGACAAGTTCGAGTACTCTTTGTCTGCACTTATTCAGGACCATTTGAAACATAATAACGAGATGGACAGACAGAAGAAAGATAATGGCGCACAGATAGCTGCCCTTGCAACCAATTTTAAACAGATAGCTGATGCGCTGGGAGGGAGAGTACAAGCAGCTGTTGCATATGACAAATTCAGAATGTTTCTAACTGCCAACAAGAAACATGAACTTGAAGAACTCAAATCCACTGGCTCTGAAGATTTCAGTGAAGCTTGAATAAATTTGCATTGGCAATCGATGTTTTCATTTTATATTATAAATAAGATTTTACTTTTCTCTTGATTGATTGAATGCAACTTGTAACAAAATTGAAGGTTAAAAACTATCGTAAGATGCTGCACTTGAGTGAGAGTTAAAGGCATCGCTCTCATCATCCAGCTTACTTCCAAAATGATGTCACCAAAAGCATTTTTCTTGGATATAGTTTTTTCAACTGTTCACATCTTTAGCTGGGTAGGGAATCTTGTGGCAAGGGCAAGTCCAGCACATCCCTCTCTGGAACCTGAGTGATGTTGCCAATGTCACTGAGCTCCTCTTCAATATCCCAAGGAGCACCAGGGTCATCATCATCACCAAATTCAATTAGCATATTATGAAGAACAATGGTGGCATCAATGTAACAAAGAATCTTCTTTCAAGATTCCTTATCATTGGTGATTATCATCCTAATACTACATAGCCAAGGGAAGCGACCTTTCCAAAGGCCCATGGTATGTTCTGTAATGACTTGTGGAGGTGACAGAGCATTGTTGAATTTGATTTTTCCAGGATCTTGGTGGTAGGCAGCATCAGTTTTGTATGCTGGAATGCAAACATTACTTAGTTCCAATGCAGTATCAGCTAACAAATACTCCAATATGGAAAAGCATTCATCAGATCTCTGACTTTGTGACATATTGTCCCAAAGCCTGTTGTCGTGTGTACTGCCAGGATATCCAGAAAGATATGTTCTCATCCTCCTTCTGTTGCCATTGATAATCAACACCGTTAGTGAGTATGGATACTTCCTTCCATGATAATCTGCTACATTGTCGGATGTAGGTGCAAATGCCAATGGCAATAGTGTACCATCCATAAATCCAGCACAATTTGGAAAATGAAAAGAGTTCTCA
>JALLPD010001829.1:0-11236 GCA_036940065.1 Cyclotella cf. meneghiniana | reverse complement strand
AACCTCACTATTACAATAAAAATGTGAATCGGAAGATAAATCGTCCAGAGGATAATGGTATGTCATGATGTCATGCCTCTCTTTCAAAGGAGGAAAAGTAATGTTGTCTTCAGATAGATGGGTACCAGGATTAGTCTCTTGGTGATGAATCTCATCACACTTCATTTTGAGGGATATAAAGAGCATGTTGGACACATCAATCATAGAGACTCTTGATATTGGATCACTGGCATATTTGTGGGAACAAACTTTAGAGTGCAACACTTTGCCTCCTAGTACCATCCTCTTACTTTCACTCCTGCAACTTCTCAACATTAGTGGTTCGGCTTCATCAAAAATTTGTTGTATTGTTGTACAAGTCTTGCATTCTTCATCAACTACATGGAGATTTTGACTGTATTCATAATCATAGCAAAAGCATTTATCAACAAAATCATAGATTTCATCACATGCGGCCTTTCTTATCAATTGATTTTGATCAAAAAAGACCTCTCTAATCTCATCAAAGCCTTCAATGCAAAGTAAACAATGACCATGCAAGAAAAATCTCCCTTGTTCTCCATCAGCTCATAGGAATGCTATCCACTTTCCAAACATACCAATCCCTTTGCAACAATTCCTCTTGTAGTCCCATCCTAACAATTCACACAAAGCTTGCATAGCAGCTTGATAATCAAAAGAACATGCTCCAGGGAATTGAATTCACTTCTTGTATCTCAGATCAAAATCTTGAATGCACTCTGAATTGGTGAAATCAGCATCAGGTAGCTTAATTTCATTCTCTTGGTTTGCATGCATCCTCATATGAAAGTTGCATTCATCATCTGGAGTAACAGTAAAGAATATACTGTGAGGACCAAATAGATCACTGTGAGCATACAGTTTTTAGCACCTTTTACAGCTTCTGCAGAATGTCCAAGAACTTTGCATGATGTTGTAACTGACTTTAAGAATCATGCTGCAGATGAATTAGTTTGGAGAGGTTCATTATGCCTTTGCATTCTTTTGAGTTGCTTTGCTGCCAAATGGACATCACTGACAAATAGTTTTGATATCATATCTCCAAGAGTTCTTGCCTGAAAGTGAGCTTTGCACTTGATCAAGCCAGTTCTGTATGATGCACTTCTGCACAAAAGGTGGTAACACACTGAAATGAAATCAGGTTGCATGAACTGATTCAGTGAAAATTTCATTTAGTGACATATACATGCTTCATTGGACACATCAACTTTTTTTCTATTTTTCAGTGTTTGACCTCTTGAACCAAAAGGAAATTGAATGGGAAATACAACATCAAAATTGATTCCATGCCCTTTCAAGTAATTTCCACCATACATCAACATTGTTGGAGTCATTGAAGTAAGCATTGTCTTAACAAAATCTTCCATTCTATCAAACACTGAATTATCTTGTGTTGGATTTTGGGCCTCACAGAAGAAATAATATGTTTCGCCTTGAATCTTGCATTCTAATGTGGGATCTACTGGATCATCTGTAGAATTTTCATTGTCATCTTCTTGAAGTATAATGACTGGGTTTGGGCACTCATCTGTTGGAGTAACTTCACTGTATCCTTGGTGACCTAATTCTTTGATTAACCATGTCAAAAGATCAATAAACAAATCTGTATCCATTTCAGTTTGCCTTTTCATTACGGTCTTCTGTTCAGTGGTCACTCTTCCACACAATGCAACATAAATATTATTTCCAGCTCCTGTAGAGCAATACTTGTGCAATGCTCCACCAATATGAGACTGATCAATGCTGAACAGAGAGAAACGGCCTTTTATTCCTTTCTGAAACCCAGCTGTATATGCATGAGCATGAGCATATCCAAATGGTCAGACTGGACTGATTGCAGCACAAATGAGATGACCCAAATCCCTTTCTGTCTTAATTTCTCTTGTGTGAATTTCACCATTCTTTCCAACAAAGGAAATGACAAAAGGAATAAGTCCAATGGCAAACCAATTTGCAATGGCATATCTGGGATTATTGTATTCATTACTTTCTATTTTGGTTACAGACAAGCTTCTGTTACAGCTTTCACAATACTCATGTCAATTCTGATAAAGTCTTGACCTGGGAGACAGCAACAAATGATTCAAATTGTCAGCATCCACTTAATGCTACCTGACCAATTCAGGATGCATGGGAACTCCATCATAACCAGTTTGGATGAATTAATCAGCAATAGCTGCTTTTCAATGATGTCTACTTTCTCCATTCCAATAATCAAGCAATTGCATACTACACACACATAATCACTGTGTCTGTTCTTGTCTCCATTAACTATTGTTGACATGATCAAAGTATCCTTGACCTGTTGAATCAACTTCTCCAAATGTTTGACTTAGCCAATTTGTCAAATATCCCTTGATTTGTGTAATGTCAAGTGTGCTTTTGATGCCAGTTGCATTGTTAATCATAGGAATATGAATGCATTGTTCTGGTTCTTCTCTACCAATTGCTTCTGGAGCTATTCATTCATCATTTGGCTTGTCATTTGCCTCTTGTGAATGTTCAAAGATAATCTTCTTGGTTTCAGAGTTTGTCTTTGTTTTTTGACAGGATCCTCTTTTCATTCATAAAATTTCAACTGCATGTCTTTCATGGTACTTTTTTTCTCTCTTGTAAATTGAGTCAGCATGGCTTTCATAATATTCTCTCTTTCTCTGGAGGATGGATTTGGCATGGCTTTCATTGTGCCCCTTCTTTCTCTTGAGGATGGATTCCACATGGGTTTCACTCTGCTCTTTTCTACTCAAGAGGATGGATTGGGCATGATTTTCATAGTGCCTCTTCTTTCTCTTGAGGATAGGTTTGGCATGGCTTTTGTAATGATCTTTCTTTTTTGGCAAATTGATTCTTTCCTTTTTTCATAGTACATTTGTTTTTTTCACTGCAATTTTTCTTATCCAATATATTTTTTTGCTTGCTATTGCATTTCCACTTAGCTGTTTAGTGTGGTTGAATAAGGATTCAACTAAATCAAGTAGGAAATATCAATGTAAATGGAAAAAATGGAAAAAAATTATTGAAGGTTGTTTCTTACCAGGATCTAATTTCTCTGGTGTATTACCAGAAGTAAACAATGATGACATGTTTTGTTGTAATTCTATGATAATAAAGAATCAAGATGTTTGTATGAATTCCTTTAAAACCCTTTGTTGCAGGAAATATAAAAAGATTTCCTGTGAGTGAGACAATCAAACAGAACGAGGAATCATGTTATGTACAAAAAACAGATGATGATTATGAAATTCTACAAAAAACCAAGTTTGTTGAAAAATAGATTGAAAGAAAAATAATAGTTCCACCCAAGAAGAAATCAAGCATGAAAATGTCTTAAATGACTTCCATCTCATCACTGTAATCCCCATGATCCAGTATACATGCTCTCATCACTGTACCTAAATATTTTCGAAAATGGATCAAAAGAAGATCATCTCACATTCAAAAATGAAAATGGAACTACATTCCAGCAGCATTCACACAATTCAATGAGAGATCAACTCATTTGAAAAATGAAAATGACACTCATAGAGATGTCTAAAAACAGAATACCTCAAAAAAAGTAACTCTCCTCTCCATATTCCTAGGCCCAACTAAGAAATGAATTCATATGAAAAAAAGCAAAATGGAACTCATAGAGACCCACTTTTTTAAAAGTGATTGACAAAAAATGACTGACAAAAATGATTAACAAAATATTTCGAATAAAAAGAGGCAATGCACACTCCCATGACCAAACCATCTAATGCTCCTGTCCCTGAGCTCCAATGAATTTCCAAAAATAGTGTCTATAACAGACTTCCAGAATAATAATATCTTCAGATCTTATGCTGCCATCCCCATGCTCTCATTCCAAGCTTGACAAAAAATGATCACTTGAACAATCAAATCGGCACTTACAGAGTATTTTTTTGAAATTTTAATGGCAAAAAAGTTGATGACAAAATTTCCAAATTGTCTGAAAACAAAATACCAGAAAAAATCACTCCGGTCCCCACTCTCCCATCCCCATGCTCCCATGAATGAAATACAATGCTCCTATCACTTGTTCCCATCCCCACAGAAATATCATGTCTGTAAACAGACTAAGAAACAAATAATCACTCCCTTTTCCCAACCTTCCATGCCAGTGTGAAAAATTGAATCATTTGATGAGAATTTTTTTGAAAACAGAATGTCACAAAAAATTGCTCTTGTCCCCACACTCCCATCAGTATGATCCCATCTGCATGCTCCTGTCCCCAAGCTTCCCTCCGCATGCTCCCACCTCCACACTCCCATCTGCACGCTCCCATTTGCATGCATTCTTGATCAATTGTCCACATGCTCCCACCCTGATGCTCACATCTGCATGCTCACACCCCCATGCTTCCATTCCCATGCCTTCCATGTCAATGTAAAAAATTGAATCATTTGATGAAAAAATTCAAATGGTCTAAAAGCAGATTTCCAAAATAATAATAGCTCCCGACTTAATGGTCTCATCCCCACACTCTTGTTCTCAGCTCCATGAGAAATAAATTCATCTGAATAACAAATTGACACTCATATAGCCAATTCTTGTGAAATTTGATCAATGAAAACGTTGATAAAAAACATTGAAATTGTCTGAAAACAGAATACCAGAAAAAATATCTCCCATCCCCACTCTCCCATCTCCATGCTCCCGTGAATGAAATACCATGCTCCCATCACTTACTTCCATCCACACAATATCAAGTCTTTAAAAAGACTAGGAAACAAATAATCACTCCCCTCTCCACTCTTCCATGCCAATGTGAAAAATTGAATCATATGATGAGATTTTTGTTGTTGAAAATAGAATGTCACAAAAATTGCACTCATCCCCATGCTCCTGTCTGCATGCTCCTGTCTGCATGCTTCTGTCCATATGGTCCTGTCCGCATGCATTCTCTGAAAACAGAATACCAGAAAAATATCTCCCATCCCCAATCTCCCATTCCCATGCTCCTGTGAATGAAATACCATGCTCCCATTGCTTGCTCCCGTCCCCACAAAAATATCAAGTCTTTAAACAGACTAGGAAACAAAGGATCACTCCCATCCCCACACTTCCATGCCAATGTGAAAAATTGAATCATTTGATGAGATCTTTTTTGTTGAAAATAGAATGTCATGAAAAAATTGCTCTTGTCCCCATGCTCCCATCCTCACACTCCCGTCCCCACCCTCTCATCTGCACACTGTCCCCACACTTCCGTCCCCATGCTCCCATCCCATGCTTTAATCCTCACACTCCCATCCCCACATTCCCATCCACAGGCTCTCATATGCATGCTCCCATCCACACAGGTTCTCAAGTTCATGAGAAATAAATTCATCTGAATAACAAATTGGCACTCTTAGTGATCGATAAAAAATTTGATAAAAAATATTGAAACTGTCTGAAAACAGAATACCAGAAAAAATATCTCCCATCCCCATGCTCCCATGAATGGAATATTATGCTCCCATTGCTTGCTCCCATCCCCACAAAAATATCAAGTCTCTAAACACTCTAAGAAACAAATAATCACTCCCCTCCCCACACTTTCATGCCAATGTGAAAAAATTGAATCATTTGATGAATTTTTGTTGTTGAAAATGAATGTCACAAAAAATAGCTCTCATCCCCACACTCTCATCCCCACACTCCTGTCTGCATGCTACCATCCTCACACTCCCCTCCCCATGCTTCCATCTCATGCTTCCATCCCCATGCTCCAGTCCGCATGCTCCCATCCCCACACTCCCGTTCCCACACTATCCCATCCCCACACACCCATCCCCATGCTCCCATCCCCACAATCCCATCCCCAAGCTCCTATGTGCCCACTCCCATCCCCACACTCCTGTCCCCGTGCTCCTGTACCCACACTTCTGTCCCCATGCTCTCTCCTCCATGATCTTTTCCCCATGCTCTTGTCCCCACGTTCCTGTCCCCATGCTCCCGCCCCCACACTCCCCAAGATAAAATACAAGACATAAATCTCAAAGCTACCTTAACTGTATCTTCACGTACCTTTAAAATACTCTCTTCCTTGTACTCTGTCCCCATGCTCCTGTCACAAGATAAAATAAAAAACATAAATCTCAAAGCTACCTTAACTGTATCTTCATGTATCTTAAAAGTGCTCTCTTCCTTGAACCTTAACAATGCTTTCATACCATTGCTTCTGGTGGATGAGAACTGGCATATATGAAAATTGAATTTAACACTGATAACACTATGGCCCCATCCTGCATATGTAAAAAGAAATCATTGTTTTAACATTGATGAGTGTACAGCCCCATGCTGCCGTCCCAATATGTAAACAAGTTTGCAAAGAATTGAATCCAACCATATGAAATTTATACTTGAAGGTAATTAACTTCATTAATATACTTGCACCCATAAATATGAGATCTGTGACTCCTAGGTATATCCCTATAAGACTTCATATGAATGAATTGACACATTGGACATCTCTCAATATATTGATAAATAAATAAACTACAAAACAGGTAATATGGCATGTTTTACTTACAGTCACCATTAAATGTGATTATTATTAATAAGAATCTATAAGATCATTACAAGGGAAAACACAAGTAATATTTCATAAAATTACCTATAAACATTAAAAGTGAAAAACTGACTGAAGGAGGAGAAGGAGGAGGAGGAGGAGGAGGAGGAGGAGGACAAAATTTCTCAATTATAATACAACTAAGCTTTTAAAAAGCTTGATTACCAGCAGCCACTGGAAGCTTTTTTGCAGCTTGCATGTTATTTGAAATTGATTGGAAGACAGTTGTCTTAAAAATGGAGTGTGTGTCTCAAGCAAATAATTTAGAAATGCTGATGGAAGAGGGGTTAGTTCACAGTTGTGAAGCAACAGTGCTGTTAGATAAGTTTGCCAACACAATACCAACAAAATATAATTACCAAAAAACAAAATCAGCAAAACTCAACGTTCAAAACAATACTGTCCCTAGCAACCAAGCCAAGACAAAGCCATTACAATGGTCAGCTAGATGTAATGAAATTTCTCCAAAAACTCTTCATCATACCACTGCATTGACATAAATTGGTTATCAATTTTTTCTGGTGGTATTGCTCATGGACCGTTTCCCTTTTCCAAGTTGACTTGATTTCCTTCTCCTTTCTGGTTGATCATTGCAGGTCTGCAGATGAATCTGGAAAGATGACATGAACAAAGTTGAGAGGGTGTGGGTTCTTTCCCCCCTGATTGAATATTTGATTGATTTTGAAATGAATTGTCATGAGATAAAATTTCCAAAAATGGTGGAGATGGGTATATCTGATGCCTCACCAGTTTTTTGCAGTCTTGCATTAATCTCTGCTCCCCTATCAATCATGGGGGAGGGAAGGCTGGACACAGGGTGGGAGAGAATGAAACAATTGAGTTCCACCATTGCATTGAGATTTGATAGCATCAAAAGAAAATATTGCAACAATGGCAGCTACAACAGTGATGGCAATGACAGCAGCATCGATGTTGACAAAATGACGGCAGCAAAGGCATCAACAGCAGCAATGGCAGTGCCAGCAGGAACTGCAGCAATGGCATCAACAAAGTGAGGAAGCAACAGCACCAACAGCAGCAATGGTGTCAATGAAGTGGAGGGTAGGGATGGCAGTGGCAGTGCCGCAACAGTAGCAATGGCATGGACAGTGGTGGCAGAGGCAACACTGGGTGATGAAGGGGAGGGCAGGGATGATAGTGAATGCAGGGGCAGCGGCACAGGAACTGCAGCACAGGAACTGCAGCACAGGAACTGCAGACAGTGGCATCAACAAAGTTAGGCAAGACCAAATGAGTCCAGACATTGGCAGCAATGGCAGCAACTGTGGCAAAGGCAGCAATGGCAATGGCAGCAATGGCATCAGCAGAAGCAAGAGCAGCAAAGGTGGTTACAGTTGGGAGGGCAGTGATGGCAGCAATGGTGGCAACCATAGCAAAGGCAGCGATGGCTGTGACTGCAGTAACAGCAGCAACAGCGGTGACTGCAGCAACAGCAGTGACTGCAGCAACGGCAGCAATGATGGGGAGGACAGGGATGGCAGCAAGGGCAGGGAGGGCAGGGTTGTCGGCGGTGGCAGCGACGGCAGCAACAGCAGCAACAGCAGCAATGGTGGCGACAGCCGATACGGTGGTGAAAGCAGTAACAGCATGGAGAGCAGGGATGGCAACAATGGCCACAACCAAAGGCAGCAAGGGGAGGGACAATGCAGCAATGGCAAGGAGGGCAGAGATGGCAGGGAAGTAAGTGAAAAGTCAGCTTCAAGGCAGGGACAGCAGGGACAACAGGAACAGCAGCAAGGACTGAATGAGACCTGATATTGTATAGCCTTCCTTTTCACAGAACAGCCTGGTTTGAATGTGAGGGGGTAGTTGAACAGCCCAGAAACCCAGGGCAGCCATAAAACAGCCTTCAGAATCATGTGTAAGAATAAAAATGACCACTTGTGAACAAGGCAAATGTGGATGTGTGAAAACCAGATTTAATAGATATAGGTAAAAGAAGGTAAAATTTTGATAGTTTTTTGTAATACCCATATTAGTCATTCAGTAATATCTTTTTGTATTTTAGCAGGTAATAATAAAGCAAAACATTGCAAAACATAAATGATTACCTATATATGTCAAACATGAAAACACTGACTGCAAGAGGAAAAGAAGAAGAAGAAGAAGAAGAAGAAAGAGGAGGAGGAGGAGGAGGAGAAAATTTTCACAATTATAACATTACCAGCAGCTGCTGCAAGCTTTTTGTGGTTTGTTTGTTGGGGATTTGATTCATTATAGGGAATCATTTAAGGTACTGGTTCCATGTGGGGGTGGAATACTGTACCGGTCGTAAAAAAATGTTTAGGAAGAACAATATTTTGAGAGTATTATTTCTTTTTTACATAAGCAGTGTTTTCTTGGTGGTTTTAATATTATGTTGAAGTACAATTGAATTGATATCTGATCAGGAATTTGTTTATAGTTCTGGTTACATGTATGGAGGAAGAACACTGTATCAATAATGGATAAGAATTTTTGTGTTGTTTTTTATTCATGGATTATATACATTTATCATGAATAGCATTTGATAATGCTTTCGGACAGAAATTCCATGGTCCGTGTTTAAGTAAATTCTGCACAGACAGGAGTGCCATCATGTCATGTTGGGTTATATTTAAAATAAGAATACTGCCTAAGGGAACATATTAAGTGTGACTGATATAATAATTTATCATACTCTGTAGCAAAATAGAGTGCAGCATTGGATAATTTTTATCCTTCTTAGATGAGTAGCTTTTTGACAGCAGCATGAGGATGGCAGCATGAAGGGTGAGGATGGCAGTATCAGGACAGCAGTGTAAGGTCTGCGGCAGAAGGATGGCAGCATAAGGACAGCAGCAGCGTCAGGATGGCAGCAGCATCAGGACGGAAGTGTCAGGACAATGGTGTCAAGATGGTGGCATAAGGATGGTGGCATCAAGACGGCGGCATCAAGACGGCAGCATCAGGACAGTGGCATCAGGATGGCAGCATCAGGATGGCAATGTCAGGATAGTGGCATCAGGACAGCGGTGTGAGGACGGCGGTGTCCGGTGATGTCAAGATGGCAGCATCAAGACTTCGGCATCAGGATGGCAGCATTGGGACTGCAGCATCAGGATGGTGGCATCAGAATGGCAGCATCATGACAGCGCCATTGCTGCTGCAATTGCTGCTGCCATCCCTGCTTCTGTCTGTGGCACCCCTGCCATCACTTTCATTTGTTCAGGCGCTTCCGCTGCCGCTACTGGTCCTGCTGTCCCTGCCACCCCTGCAGTCCATCACTGCCATTGCTGCCACTTCCCCACCATCAATGTCATCAATTCCCTCCCCATCACCATCATCACCATTGTCTCTGCAGTTCCTGCTGACATCTTTGCCACCACCCCTGCTGTTGCTACCACCATTGCTGCTGCCATCTGTGCTGTCCCTGCCATCCGCCATAGGTGCCATTTTTAAATTTTGCACTGCCAACCACAAACCAACGCTGCACCTGATCCAAGATATCAAAAGAGGTAAACGTTGATTGTGTCTTGATTGAGTTTTGACACAAACATGTCTATCATTGTTCAAGTAAATTTGCTGCCTCACCATCCTTCATTTCTCAGCCAACAGACTGATTGATGGAGCACCGTTGCCTCCTATGGTAAGATAACACTTTTTCTTGAGTTTACTGTGACTTCACTTACCATTTTTTGCATTATACATATCGTTACAGACATCAGGATGGTGGCATCAGAATGTCAGCTCTGGACGGAGGCAAAAGGACAGTGGCATAGGACCATTGCCTTGGGATGGTGGTGTTAGGATGGTTGCCTTGGGATGTTGGCATCAGGATGGCAGCATCATTTTGGATGCGTCACAAGGTTGGAATAAGATGATCAACTTTTTAAAATGTTTATTTTTGTTTCTCACTATGTATGTCTTTCTTTTTTTCAAGTTTTTCAAGCTTATCTGAAAAAGAGTAAGTTCATGTAATATTTTTTTTGCTGACCATTTTATATGCAACAATATAGGTTTGACAGCAGTGTGAAGATGGCAGCATGAGTAGGACAGGTTAAGGATAGCAGCAGGAGGATGGCTGTATCAAGAGGGTGGGATCAGGACAACTGCTGCAGGATGGTGGTGTCAGGACAGCAACCTCAGAAACAAGGTGGCATGACAGCTGCATCAGGATGGTTGCCTTCGGATGGCATCATCAGGTCAGCGGCATTGGGACAGCAGCATCAGGATGGTGGCATCAGGATGACTGACTTTTTAAAATATTATTTATACGTGTCTAACTATGTATGTCTTTCCTTTTTTCAGCTTATCTGAAAAAGAGTAAGTTTATTTAATATTGTTTTTGCATTTTATACGCAACAAGAAAGTTTCAGTGGCAGTGTGAGGATGGAAGCATGAGGAGGGCAGTTGAGGATAGCAGAATGAGAATAGCTGTATCAGAATAGTGGCATCAGGAGGATGGTGCTTTTGCTGACCATTTTAAATGCAACAAGAAAGTTTTGGTGGCAGTGTGAGGATAGAAGCATGAGGAGGGCAGTTTCAGGATAGCAGCATGAGAATGGCTGTATCAGGAGGGTGGCATCAGGAGGGTGACATCAGTACAGCTGAGTTAGGATGGTGGCATCGAGAGGGACAGTGGCGTCAAAATGGTGTCATCAGACTGGCGGCAT
>JALLPD010001828.1:0-11256 GCA_036940065.1 Cyclotella cf. meneghiniana | reverse complement strand
AAAGGGCTGTGGGTTAAACCAGCTACCAAAAGGGTGGTTGGGAGGGAGGTTGGAGCTTACACCTATTATATTAGTTACTAGCTTTGACTTAGATAAAAATGTCTTAGTGAAATTTTTTGTCTCCCTACTTATTCTTAATTTTTTCTAGACCTGCTTTGGCGGCTGAGGACATGACAGGTTTGATGATTTTTTGCAAGGGTTAACACAGCCCCATTGTTTTGTGGTGATGGATCATTTTCTGAAAGAAAGAAATGTCCACCGGCGTGACTCCATGCTTTTGTTTTGGAGAGATAGGATGCATCGCTGTGGATGGCAAGGATCATGTTGCTGGCGCAATAGGTTACCATGGCATCTGGATGAGACGTTGTGTGGCAAGGGATCCAAGGGCTGGTAGCACGGTGCAGTCAACTGCACATGCATAGTATAGGAATACTCCTATGACTTCTTGGACAAAGTTTTGTCAGCTTTGTTGAGTAGTGGTGAGTCATCCTCAGCTTTTGTATATTGTTGTTTGGCACCATAGGTGTGGGCCATATGAGGGTAAGGTTGATGTTGTTGTTTAGTGGGAGGAGGGTGATGGAAACAGTGGCCTGTTTTTTGACAGGAGCCTGTCATTGAGAGATGAACCATTGTTGTTGTGGGTAATCCCATTTGATAGTGTGGCCAAGGTATCTTTCCCCTTTCCAGTCTTGTGACGTTTGGTAGCACTCATTCAGGGTCTTGATTAAGTGATGTGCATGTTTGATGCCATTGTATTTTATGCCAAAATTATCTACAGAGAGGGTGCAGGAGATAGGATGCCAGTCATGTTTCCAGAAACCTGTAGTGAGGATGCTCTGTTGATAGCCTTTTTTGGCAAGGCATTGTTCAAGTAGTTGTTGTATGATGATACCTGCTTGTGGAAGACTGTACATTCCTTTTTGAATGAGTGCATAAATGTATCCATCTGTAGTAGTGAGTTGATTGAGATTGTATAGGGCAATGAAGTCATCTGGTATGTCTGCTACCTTGAGTTGCATGTATTCGGGGTGATCCATTGGTGTGTTTAGGTAGAAATCTTTGATGTCTATTGTCATGAAACACGCATCTTTTGTGGAGATGATGCTGTTGAGGAGTATCTTGGTGGTGAGCATGTTGGCTGTGGGTGTGCCGCAGTCTCCAGGGTATGTGATTCTGTTGCTGCCAATGGTGAGGCGGATTTGGTATGGGTCATCTTTTTCAGGTCAGTAGTTTGCACAGATTTGCCTGTATGTGACATCTTTATGGCAATCTGGAGGAATTTTGTGGGGTGGGATGAAGACTATAGTGTTGGTTCCCTCAACGGTGTTGGGGATGCCCTGGGCTAGACGACGAGTTCTTTACTGTATGCATTTTTCCAAATGGTGCAGTATTTGGGATTCTTGATGAGATGATGATATTCCAATAGTTCGCCAGTGTCAGTGTCAAGGATGGCTGCTAGTATGTCCCATGGAAAACAACCAACTGCGGCCTGTTGTGTTGTGAGGGGTGTTGCAGAGTGATGTAAGAGATGTAGGATCATTTCTTGTGTGATGAATTGTATGTGACTGTGTGTATTATGTGCTGGGGGTGAGTATGTTATGGTCTGTCTTGGGGAGGGGATTGTGGTTGGGTTGGGTTGCATCCTTGGTGGTGGCCACACCACCCTTGGAGTTTGTTGTAACACCCTTGGAGTTTGTTGTAACAACCTTGGTTGAGTGGTTACAGTGTCGTCTTCATTGTCGCTGTAGTTGCTGTTGTTGTCAGATACCTGTGGTGGACTGACAGGGCAAGGGGAAGGTATTGTGTTCCGCGTTGTAGGAATTATTGTTTGTTGTTGTGTGGACAACAAGGGAGTTTGTGTGAGGATTTGTAGTCGTGTTAGATCGGCTTGCTTCATGTTGTTACGATGTTGGGCAGCAAGGTTTGTTGTGAGGAGATTTGATAGGTTTGCGGCGGCTGCAATGATGGCATCTGCTGGGGTGACAATGGGATTTGTTATGTACTTATGTTTGAAGAATACAGTGGTAGTGATGCGGGTGGTCCATGAGGATGGGGTCCATACTTTCTAACAGCAATAGTGCTTGTAGGATGTTCCAATGACATACCCTTTTGTGCAATGTTGTGCAAATGATTTTCGTCGATGGGGTTTGTCATGGACAAGGACTTCCATGCCAAGTGGCACAAAGGGATGAGTGTTGTAGTTGTGATGTCCATAGAGATGTGCATATGAGGATATATGTGGGTATGCATTGGAAAGATGTAGGAGACCAAGTTGGCACTCCAACTGTGGAAGTAGTTGGCACCAGAGGTGTAGAGGGAATTTGGTGTCTGTGCCACTGATGATGGCTATGAAGTGATCTTTCCAGGTTTGGATGGCCTTTTTGGCAATGTTTTGTTGATATCGTCAGGAGGAACAAGTTGATAGGATATGCCGGAGTCTCTGATGGCTTTTTTATATGTGGAGGATATTTCGCTGTCCAAAATTTGTCAAGTTGGGATGATCCCACTGACCTTCATGCATTGTAATGCGCATTCACGTGCAAAGATGAGTTGACCTTCTGTTTTGTTTGTGGTTGGTTTGACCCAGATGGAGTTGCTGTTGACATGGTAGAGGATCATTTGGTACCTGTTGCCTTGGCTGAATAGATGTGGGAACTGTCCAGTCTGATCTGTGTAGATGGTGTTATGAGTGTCGTAGGTACAGATGAAAATGTCTCGTTGTTGTGCAAGGGGTGTCTGTAGGATAGTTGGTGTAGGTACTTGTTTTGTGGATCTAATGCCTTGGCATAGGTCTTGCATGTGTCCTTGTTGTGTTTCCTTAGATTGTGGGAAATGTTTGTTGACATTTGTGACGTTGATCAGGGGCCATGTGCTGTAATTCCCTTTGCAAATGACTGCTAACCAAGTGGATTTGGTGGGGAAACTGGTTGTGGCATGGAGATATAGTATGGACTGTGCTATGCTGGGGAGTTCATATACGTTGAGTGTACTGTCGGTGTCACATGTTAGGGAGGCCTGTAGATGATCGTGAATTCCGGTTGTTGATGGGACATGATAACGGCAATTGTTGGATAACAATCCACATTATGAGTCAAGGATGAGTGTGTCTGTGGTTTCATTGACTGTGTTTGGTTGTAGTGGTACTCGCCAGAGGCCAGTGCATGGGCAATGATATCCTGTGAGAACAGCAGCTTCTGTGATGTTGATGGTGCTGGAGGCATAGAAGTTGACTTCGTCTTTATCTTGGCTGTGTAGTTTGCATCTGCAAATTTGCTACTGATTAAGAGTGTCTGGTGAAGGTTGGGTACAATGTCCACTGCATTGGCTGGTTCACGTACATTGAGATGAAGACATGCTTGTGTTGTGGCTGCGATGGTGGTACCAGTGGGTAAAATGAAAACTTTTGTAGATGGTGTGTTTGTGTGAAGGAATGGGTAGTGGAGGGTACCTACTGTAGAGGTGGCTCCCATGTCACTGACTGCTGAAGGAATGGTGCAATCAATGATACCCTGTTTGATAGTAGCTGATGATATGTGGCTCAACATGGTATAAGAGTGATAACATTTGTGAGGGTGCTTGGTCTGTGTGTGTTGTTGAGCTTGAGAGAGACACCAATGTCTGCTACAGGTTTTGCGGTGGTTTGGTGGAAGAGTGAAGCGGACTTTACGTGTGGTGTCCTGTTGTGTAGATAGTGGGGTCCAGTAATTAATGGATTCAAATTTGTGTTTGTGACTTACGTTGTTTAAATTAACATTAATTGTAGACCCTCATGCTGGGTGCTTGTCCTTGTTTTTCTCCAGAGCATTGCATGCATCATCTTTGTGGTAGTCACCCACCTTCTGGCATGATTTGCAGTAGCAAGGGCCTGAGGTGGATTCTTTCCGGGTATTGCATCTTGCTGTACGGACTTCGCCCCTGGCCATGGAGGTGGTTGAAGGTGTATTTTGGATGGATGAGAGAAGTGATGTTAGTTTGGGGGTTTGAAGTCGAAGATCTTGTTGTTGGGCCTCCAGTTGTTTGAGGCGATGGTCCTGTGTGGTTGTGAGTGCAGCAGCGTGTTTCTTGGTGTGCTTGAGTGCTGTTTCGAGACTGTTGGTATACTCAATTATTGATTGGTGATCAATGGTTGAGAAGCTTCCAAGTGGGGGTGCCTATGCTGCCTGCACTGACAATGCTGTGGGCGCTCTTGTATCCTCCTGTGCAAGCTTCACGTTTGGCGTTGAACTTTTCTTTGCTTTTGTACAGGGAGACAAAATGTGTTTTGGCGGCTTCCCATGTTTTGTTGGCGAAGGGTTTGATCTCCCATGCTAGCATTTCCTTGTCGTTGAACATGTCGAAAGGGTACATGTTTTCAACGTAGTGTTGTGCTTTGGTGGCATTGGGTGCAGGTACTCCAATGTCATGAAGAGCATCTGTTGCTTGTCAAGTTTGCAGGCGAACTTTGTAATGTGGGACAAGAGATCCCATTGGACATGGAATGTGGTGGCTGCCTCTTTTTTCTTGAGCGTGGTTACGATGCACCATTCCGTTTGTAGGTGCATAAGGATCGACTTGATGGTCAGGGCCCCATAGCCGATGAAATTGTCATCAAGTTCTTTGACACACATGGTGTCGACAACTTCACAGACAATTTTATTCACGAGGATTGCGTCAAGGCTTTCCTGTTTCCAGAATTCTTTGCACTCCAGGTTGTGGTCGGCCATGATGTGTGCGTGATGTGTAATTGTTGTGTTGTTGGCAAGGGCAGCTGGTATGATGGGAGGCGGAAGGAGACAAGTGGTAGTGTTCGTTGGAATGCCCGTTACCGTTTGGTACTCTGTGTCATTGAGTACAAGTGCAAGGTGTCCGTGTCATCCACCTAAGCTTGTTGATTTCATGGCTGCAGCAATTTTGGTGACTTGTTGTCTCAAGAGATTAACGGTTGAATTCAAAGGTTGGCCAATGATTTTGTCAATTGGCATGGGAGAGATGATGGTCCTGATGGCTTTGCCTACACTAGCTTTGTTGGAGGATGGTGAAGACATGTTTGATATGGGGTGGGTTTTGGTGGAGAAGAAGGCTCAGTAACAGAAGTTTATCTTTTTAATTGGTCAAAAGAATGTGTTATCACTGCTGAACATAGCAAGATTCATAGATTGTTGATACATAGGCGATAACTTGACTCGCGCTCAGTACTATTCTACAAACTGAGATGTACTTTACGTGGTTCTTAGATTGGGCCTTTTTGAGCGGAAGATCTAAGAGAGTACTTGCTTGTATCTCACATGGGTGATGAGTAATTCACTGTTTCTGGCTGGTATAGCACTCTCATTGGCAAAATGATCTCATCAATAGTTATATCTTTTGTTCAAAAATTCAGAATAATTCCTAACTCTCTCATGGTGTTACAAACAAGAATGAGGTCATACATTTGTTTATTCATTTTTTTCTTTTCATAGTGCACAACATCTGGTGTTACCAGATACTCCTTGCTGTCAAAGTGATCAAAAAAATTTATTATGACTTTGCTCCTTCCTTTAGGGAGGAAGTTCCCATGCAACGTATGCAAAAAAGTTGGCACCTGCCAAGTCAAGTAGAGGTCATGCATGAATGTTCCTTTTTCATAGAACATCAGTTCTCATCAGATCCACTGTCTAGCAGGATCTTTATGACTGAGATACTGGTGTGACTTCCAACAGGGTGTTTGTGACTCTGTGGAACTTGATTTTTGGTCACTGTATGCTACCTTGCATCTGGAAATACAACAGTGACAATACCTTCTTTACCTTTTCAGGGGGGTTTACACCATTGAGAAAGGCACCCGACAGTTTGGGGGTCCAACAATTTGGTCATTATCTCACTCTGTGTATTATTGTTGATTTTTAATGCAAGTCTTTTTTGATCTTGTGTAAGCATAGTACCCAAAATAATTCTATTATTTCATTTTGATCTTTTTCATTTTTCATTAAGATTTTTAAATCTAATGGTTCAACTGGTTTTGAAATAATTCTTTTATTTAAAGTTGAATATATTTTTTACTGTATCAATCCAAATTTTACTTTTCTCTTTGGAGAGACTAATTTGATGCCTGCAAGCTTTCTTGCTCAATCAAGATATCTCTTGACGTTTATCTAGTTCCTCATAGCTCATTGAGCTGGAGTCATCACTGCTGTTTCATTGATTATGTGATCTTTTCTTTGACAGTCATAATAGTATCTGTCATGAACACTCAAGTTTTGCATTCTCATCAGAAATATTCTCATAAACACTCTTAAATGCATATGTTTCTCATTCATGAGCACTGTTTCATGGGGCAGTACTTCCATTTTCTAGGACACAATTCATGTCTTGGAATTGTGCACACCTTCATAGGACCTCTTATGAGGTGTTTGCTTCAAGTTCCCCAAATGCTTCTTGTAGAAGTTGCATCTATTTCTTTTTCCAGGTCTTCCATCATATTTGAAGGCAAATAGCCTACTTGAACTTTGAGACAGCAACGGATTCTCATGTAATGCTCTCTGAGGTTAAAGGCTTCTTGGGATCCATCCAGGGTAAAACCATGTAAGGATTTTGCCTGCAGTCTTTTCACTTCTACATAAGAAGTTACTAGTGAGTTTACAGCGGTTTGATTCTTTTTAGGGACTGAATGCCCTTTAGAAAACTGCACGTGCTCCTATGGAGTCATGGGATTCCCTTTGAGGCCAGAGCTTCTTGGGGAAATAAGTACTCATGCGTGTATAATTATTATTACTCCTTTTTAGAGTTATGTATACACTAGTATAGGAGTTCAACCTAGGCTTGTTCTAGAAAAATTATGTCACAAAATTGTGCTTACCTTGTACTAAATGTGTCTTTTATAGGCCTTTAAAAGGCTACAACTATATTTTAGCCTGTCAACATTCAAAGGGACTAAGTCTAAAAGGACAGATTAATAGTACTTTGCCTAGAAGGGCTGTATCATGTGTTCTCAGAATTGAGTACCACTTTGTGATTTCTTGCAAGTGTGGTGCATCTACAACATCATGATGTGAATCCCTCATTTTTTTCCTTACCTTTGGTCATATGCGCATGGAGTATACCTATGTTCTTGGGACAACTTTTTTCTCTCAAATCAGAATTTTTCCCAGCCCATGCATATGCACAATGTACATCACTCAAACACTTCTAGACTTTTTCAGAAGTGTGTTTCAATGACACTTTGCACACTCTGTATGTGGCAGATGATGTCTACACACAAATAAGGCTTAGTACCATGTTTTTGTAGAGACAGGTATTCGGGGCAATGATAAAGGAGTTGTGGGAAGGGTCCATACTCTTGGCAAAATGAGTCTGCAGCTCAGAGGGTCAATTGAGAGTGACCTAAACCATTTCAGTGAAAAATATTTAGTAACCTGTGGGCATATTGGTTACAGTTGTTGTGATTGAGTAATTTTGAGCTTACTGTTTACTGATTATCATGAACAAATTAGGATGGACCAATCCATTTTATCCCAAAACAAAACAAATGGATTTTGTGTAGGTTCTACACAATCCTGGAATTTTTGTACCCTTCTCATGAAGTGTGTTCTCTTGTGGTAACAAAGATCCAAAGATTTGGATCTTTGCCCTTGTAAGAATTCCTTCTCACTTGGGAGTTTGGGATTATTCCTTATTTGGGAATTTTGCATTTGGTAACTGGGTTTACAAAATAAGGCAGATTCTTGGCCTATGTTAACTGGCATGATACAGATACTTAATACACTATGAGTATTATTTCAAGCAGAAAGAGTATTGTGTGGAAGTTATGGTTGAAAAAAGTAGAGTTTACACTACATGGAAGCTGGTGAAAGAGATCATGCAAATTTCCAAATGCTTTGATAGAACAATTGGTTTTTGACCACACATTGAATGGACATGAATGGATTGAGCACCTCTCAAATGCAATTGAGTGCATGCGAATGTATTTGAGTGAGTATGAACAGCATTTAACACCCTTTCAATGTGATTCAGTGTGCATGAATCTTTTGCGTGATTGTGAACACCATCTGAATGCAATTGAGTGCACGTGAGTGTCTTTGAGTACAAACACCCCCTGAGTATGATTGAGAGTGCATGAACACCTTTGCATGAGTACTGAACTTGAGTACGCACAAATGCCTTTGAGTGGATATTGAAAAGGGGTCAATGTGACCTCAATCTCACAAACTTGTATGGCTGGTTCAAATTTAGATTGATGAGCACTTGCATGAATTCACAGAGAACTATGTTGTGCTCGAATGTACAATAATAAAAACTCATACAATGATATTTTTTCCACACTGCAATAAAATTTATCTAATGTTGATGTGGCAATTTCATTCAGTATCTTGGTATGTGTGTGAAATATTGGAAGAAAATCCCTGATTCATTTGAGGGAACATCTGAATCACAAAAATATGGTATAATTAGCAATTTTTATCAGTCCAAGAAATTCTAACTCACTGTCTTCCAGATGATTGCAAAAGAAAAAAATTCTTCTGTGCTTTGGAATCGAACTTATTTTATGGTTTCCATGAAACTTTTTTCATGAACATTATTTCTTTTCAGTTTGTTGCTGATTTCAAATCATTTGATGTAAGTCAGCTTTTTGTTGGGGCATCGTAACTCTATGCATAAGTATAGCTATATGACACCCAGCACACAGGTCCCATTGGAATCAACCACAGTGTTAGCCATATACTTCAGAACAGTGAAATGAATTCTACTGCAAGTAGTGCACAGGTATGAAAATGTTCTTGTCAGAATGTCTTTGTAATTGGAAGTAAACAATTAACCGATGTCAGCCTTGCTGAAAATTCCCAACTGTCATGTTTGAACCAGGAATTACTGGGCATATACATCTGGATGCTGGTTATGCATCTCCCTTATCATTGGACATGATATGGACAAAGTTAGGAAGGAATACCAGAAAACTGAAATCAGCCTGGTGATTTTTGGAGTTATAGATATTTAATGTCAAGTCACACCTTGTAGTATTTGTTATGTAACCATTGGTGATTTATAGATCACAATACTTCTCAGTCTGTGCTCTATTAATTGCCTGATAAAATTCATTTTTAGATCTAAATAAATTTAAATATATATGACCATATTGGTATTATATGCTGATTTCAGCTTTTTAGATGGTGTGTGCAGCCGGTTATACTGCAATACCTTAACGCCAATCGGGCTATTAAGTCATACAGGCCTAGCAGTAGCAACTTGGCTGTATACAGCCAAGTTGTAGAATATTGACTTAGAAACAATGGCTCTCTGCAATAAAAAATTCTTAGACTGAAGGTGCATTGGTATTCTGACAAACATATCCAATTCTTGTGGAACTATGGTGGTGATACAATGTTGACTTGTTATTCCGCTCCACAAAAGATCTAATAATTACTTGCTGTTTGTTGTTAGTTGATATTCATAACTGTTCATCTTCAGTTCTTCACTATGAGAACAGTTTGTCACCATGTGACTCAGTGTGCAATTGTTTGGGCACAATTTCCATTTGCTACAATGACATGACAGCCATTGTTTACATCTTGTGACAGATTTAGATTATGTATGCTCTTTATAATTTTCTTGGAGAATATAATTGCTTGAATTTCCTGCATTGGCTTTGCATGGAGTTTCCTCTGAGAGGATAAAGCAAGTGCATTAGGTCACTCAACTGATAGTCCTGTATTCTTAATATTAGGAATGGAGAATTGAGCCTTATCAATTCTTATGAACTCTTGTAACTGGAGAACCAAGTTTGATTTCTCTAACTGTTGACCATGACTGAAACTGCTGTATGTACCTGCAAATGCTGATAGAATGGTACTTAATTGTTTTTGTTCAGTGGCTTGACACCTCAACCATGTTGTTGAAAACTTAGCCAATTGATGTGTGAGGGTTCATTGTGAGAAACATTATGATTTATTTCAGAGGGTGCAAATTGGATGGGGGATTCTGTCTAAATGTCTTCTTCTGCATGGATTTCTTCTTCTTTGATACCTATCAATTCCCCTACATATTTTGTTGAGGACTCTTTCCAATGATTGAGGAATCCTTTTACACACTTTTTCACAACAAACAGTAAAACCATGATACTTCTCAAGCATTTCCATGGATTTGAGAAGAGGTCTTGACTTATCCAAACCTCATTCTGTTGAAACAATTCACTTGCAAGCTTGTCATCATTGCAATAGTGTGCTTCATAAACAGGAGACAATTTGTCACATAACTTTGTTGATTGCATGGTGATGAAACCTGTAACAACATTGACAGTTTGCTTGTGCTGGCCAGCTCTAAAAGTCTCTTCTTGAATGTCCTTAAGCACTGTTGCAAAATCTCTTAATGCTGAATTTGAAATATTGTGATATTGGAGATAGTTGTTGTTTCCATTATGCACTGATTCTACCTTTACTGTTTGTCAGGTATGTGACATATCATCTGGTTGTGTTATTTCCAAAGTCGGCCCATGCCAAATTGTTCATCATTGTCAAGATTGCTACTATTTATTGTTGCCATGGTTAAGAATTACAGGGGTCAATGCTTCTTTTGGCAATCAACAAAAATAGGTTACTCTTCACACTAATTCATACTGGAGTTTAATGTTGTGATTGCTCAGCACTGTAAAAACATTCAGTGAAAGTTCCAACCATTGCATCAACTCACATGTGCCTTACCTCAACAAACATACATTGTACAAATAGATATTTAACTCCTAGATTTGATACCCACTAGCTGTATTTGCAGATCTACATACCCTGATCATTACTACATAAATCTGTCTGTCATCTGAAACTAAAATGGTGGAAAAGTGTGTCTTGCATGGTGCCCCGCATGGTGCCCTGCATTATCAGACCACATACAATGGTTCTAGGTGTCGTACATCGTTTTGATAATGGATTCAAATCCAAAAAATTACATCCCGAAACATATCATGACTTTGTACGTGCATTGAAAACAAGAAGCACCCGTCGCCGCCAAAAATTACTACACGGCAAATGCTTCTCTTGTATTATTGAGCTGCAAAATCTGCAATGTTAGTGCTTGTAACACTTTTGGATGAATAAAGAACAAATTGACCCTTTGGAGAGAAGCAGAAATGCTTCTGAGAACAGCATGAATATTCCATTAAATGCCTTAAAGATACAAAAATTCATAGAAAATAGCAAGACACAACAGGCCACAGTGGCCTACTGTATATTATGGAATCTAAGGATCAGTTAACGATTGTCTCATTTTACAAAATCTCACCTGTTTTCTGGACATTTTGTGTTTTCAGGCCTT
>JALLPD010001827.1:0-11239 GCA_036940065.1 Cyclotella cf. meneghiniana | reverse complement strand
TGGCATATAGCGGTCATTTCCAATATACCAGGCATATACTCCCGTTTACCGATCGTAGTGATATCATGACAGATGACATGTGTCACTCAAATATAATATTGATTTTACACTATTATAATTTGTTCATTGCACGGTAACAAATGATAGCATGTATGGAAAAAATTATTCAACTAATCATTATTCATTATATTCAAAAGGAAATAGTGTCTCCCTGCATTCAAATGCAAGGTTGATCAGACACACAGTGGCAGGAAAATAAAGTTGGCGTCTGCAATGTTTTGACAATATGGCAAGGCAAAAATATGCCAATACTTCAGCATTTCTTGCATGTTTCATGCCTCAACCTCATGCTTGCTGTCATTCTACTCCTCGTTGGGGGGTCCTCTGTGCCATCAGGAGCTTGAGCCTAAAAGGGGCCCATCCAACATATCCTTGATCTGTTCCCGCTCTCTTCCACAGTCTAAGCTCCTTTGCCAAATCCAGCTGAAATATTGTGTTATTGTTATCCTGAGACAAGAACAGACCCTTTCATCAGCAAACTTTGCCTGTAAAAATACTCATCCCAACTTTATACTGATGCACCCTCTTCTTGACGTTGTATGATTACACAGATTAATGGAAGGATGCAGCAATCCTGGAGACTGTCTCATTGACAGACATCAAACAATCATTGCCCAAGTCACCTTGAAACCCATCTTCAAAGTGAATCTGTTGATGTGTTTGGAAGCAGATGACATTAAAAAAAATGATGAAACAACACTCCCAATATCACACACCACAGCAGTTGAGAATAGGTAAAAAACTGAATTGAATCTGTGTAGAGCTTATTATAACTCAAAAATTTTCTCAATTTAAAGTTTGTGAAGAGTTCTATTTTGTCCTACATATTGAGCTCTATCCAACCATGTATTATTGTTTAGGTGAGTACTTTTTGAAGTACTAGATTTTGACTGAAAAAAACTGAATTAAGTTTTTCCAATTAGTCCTCTAAAAGTGCCTTTGCATAATGTTTTGCCCAATGACATCTGCAGAACCACTGGCTTGGGTTGCAAAAACAACACATACACATTTTCACTTTAAAATGAGAAGCAGAACAAGTGAATTGACTATACTTAGTTCTGGCTTTTGGCAGTGGTGTCCCACTCAGTCCCAGTCCAGCACTTTGTATGACATGGTGCCATTTCCAAGGAATGGACTCTATATAGCCTCTGCCTCTTGCCACATCCTGCTCACCCATTCATTCTGGATTTTGAATGAGTGCCATTGCCAGCTGTCAACATAACTCCACAAGCATCATCATTTCCTCCTAAGATCATACAAAGTACCTCATGGTGAGGTATGCATTCACCCCCATTGCCGCCAAGAGAAATGCTAAGACATGACAAGCCCAGCAATGTGTTGTCCATGTCTCCTCCAAAGAAGGCACCTGATGGTGCAACTTATTATATCCATGACGATATCTGAAATGTAGATAAAAAGGCTCCGTGTACTTGAAGGAAGTACTCTTCTCCTGCCCATCCTGAGTCTACACTCTCCGATGCTCCGTTGGTCCCCCGTTGTCAACCCTCCCACTGTCGCAAAGATCTTGCAAACATAGTCTGGTTCCTTCATGCCAAAAATGTTGTAATCCTGTTCATCCAACTTACCCTTCACTACATCCATTGAGCTGACATCCATACCATCAAAGTGCCTATCAATGGTGCCCCCCCTGCAATGCACCGGCAAATAGCAACCCTTGTTATCAATGCGTCAGCAAACACACCATTCTTCTTCAAAGCAATCAGAGCAGACAATGCACAGAAACCAGAGTCCAAAACAATGCACTTAGATGTGTGAAAGATAACTTTCATCAAGTGCATCAACAGGCCGGCTGTTTTCCTACACTGCTCCGCAAACTCGGGCTTGCCCAACTGCTTTGTATGATCCTTCCCTTCAACATCTCCCAACCAAACATAATGCAAGTCATCCCACAACAGATTACGTGGAACTCGTTGCCCTTGTCCTTGGGCTTCTGAGGACAATACACATACCCAGGGCAGATCCACTTGTTGGTCCATGTCAACATGGTGTCAAGGCATGAGACCCATAACGGGATGAAGATTTGGTAGAAGCGATTCTGCAACTCAAGTATCATCTCCCACACCTCCCAGAATTGGTCAAGGAAGGAAGGATGATTCTCTTTTGTGAAGGGGAGGGGGGATAGGAGGAGATCAAAGTGGCGGCAAGTCATGTACTGTGCCAATGGATCGGGGCAGGAGAACTCAACTTCTATGTTCTCCCTGGAAGAAAAATAGTCTTGGCAAGAAAAACCAATGACAGTGTTCATGAGAAACCAAAGCCGAACAAAAAAAGAATGTCCAGGCATGTCTTCACCTCTTTCACGACTGTGAGGCTTTTGTTGGTTATGAAGATGATGGTATCTGAGATCCAGGTCAAGGGGAGCCAGTGGAGGAACACTTCAAGGAAGATCTTTTTGTGGGTTTACAGTTTTCAAATAATGATGCATTCTCTCTTGTCATGGTGATGGTTTTGCAATTGCAAATACCATTCTACCCCCATGATTGTCCTTCTTCGAGTCCGGTGTTGGGGTTGATCTCCTGGCAGATATTGGGAGTTGGGATGTTTTCGGGAGCTGGCTCATTATCATCATTGACGGTGAGTCCTGCATCGCGGACAATGACAATGTCTTCACACAGATCTCAGATGGGTGGATTACGCCTCTTCCTGTCCTAGATTTGTGGTTTCAGTAATAGGAGGGCAGGGGTGTTTCCTCGCAGTACTGGCCAGGAGGCCCCTCCGTGATGACGTGCACAAACCTCTTTGCAACAATGAGTTCGATGTCAGGAAGGGTCGCGGGTGGGAACCACAAGGTGTTGAAGTGTTTGCCGTATCTTGTGTGCATGCCATGGCAAGTGGCAATGAGTTCATTGAGTTTTGCCTTTGGTTCCTTGTTGGGGAACTTATTGTCGATCTCTTTTGATGGTCAGATCTTGGTGAGGAGTGCCTGGCAACGAGCTTCCTGGCCTAACTTCAGTTTCGTCCGCTTCGGCGGCATGGTGACCGTGTTTTTCTACATGAAAAATACCTAGATTGATACCAACACTGACACCAACAGCTTCGGTGATAAAAAAATTTATGAGATCAACTACATCAGTGGATCAACGGCCCAGCACTGCACCACACATATCTACGAAAGTGCGGGGTATACTTGCCGGTGCCATGAAAACATCAAGTTATGTACTTGGTTTGGCATGAGTAATGTTAGAAAAGATATCTGACCATGTTAAAGACAAGACTGGATTCAGTGTTGATAGTCTCCACCACTGACCAATGGATACTTCCTCCACAGAACACAGGGTGCAATCGGTGATCGATTGCGGGTAAAATTCGGGGCTATTCAACTACTTCTAGCATAAAAATCCTACGTCCGAAGCTCAAATATTTTCAACTCTTGTCATCATCTTTATACACGAATACGCTTACGAGAAAGAAGAATATTTGAAGCATAAATCATTTAAGCTACGAAGGTTTGGGTCAATCAAGATCGCATCCAATCTCGATCTCTCTCAATGACGGTGCACAAGACGTGAATTACTTGCCGATGAAGGATCAATGTTGGACTATGGTACTGTGAAACAAGAAGAAAGGAGCTGTTGCGCAAACAATGCGAACGTTGATCGGCACGAGCAATGTCAGAGTTGAAATACATACAAGCAAGAGAGAAGGCATCAACTGAACGACTTTCGAGCTACTACTGTGCATCGTGAAAAGAATAATTGAAGAACACAACACAGCCTCGCACCAAAGGCATCAATCAAACAATACAATAGAGGAATATCACCAACAACAGAACCAAGAGCTAGCCAAGAATCCGAAAGATGAACTCCCGTCCTTCGGCCGACGAAGAAAAACCCTCCACCCGCCACTCCGCCCGCGCTCGCTACTCCATCTCGACAACCCCGTACGACTTTGGCAACAACGACATGGCCCGTCTCGCCACGGCCTCCACGCAAACCATTCAAAAAGCCAAGGGCGGGATCAACGGCCGCGACAACGACAACGAAAACGACGATCGAAGCGCGACGCGGAATCGAAGCGGAGGCAGCGGAACCGGCAACGGCACCAAAAGCTCCCTCGACGAATTGGAACGAGAATTCGCCATGGCGAGAAGCGGTTCCAATCTCAGTGCCTCCAATCGCAGCAGAGATCGGCCGTGGAAAACCGGCGGCGAAATCCTCGATGGCGGCGGCTCTCCGGGAAACGGCAGGCCCGATTTGTCTTACGGGACCAACCCGAATCGATGGGCGCCCGATTCGGACTACGCCACGCAATCGCGTCAGGCCACCTCCAACGCCGTCGTGGAAATGGCCACCAAATTGGCCGATCGGGCCGCGGAGGAATTCGATGATGTCAGTTTTGTTCCCATGGGAGGAGCCGCGGGAACGGGATTGGGCGATAGAGAGTACGTCAAGGGGCGATTGAGCTCGCTTCTCTTGTCTCCCGAGGGAAGGGATTCCACGCGGAACGGACGGAACAGCGGACGGTTGATCCACTCGGCTCCCGCCAAAGTCGGGGACGAGGAGGACGACGACGTCGCGGAAGAATCGGAATACGATAAGGTGCGGAATCAAGCCATGAAAATGTTACGTATTGCCGACAGTCTAGATTCCAACGGGGTCAATCACGCTTCCAGTTCGAACAGAGACCACGACAACAAGGTCACGGGATTGTTCCGCACCAGCACAGGAGGACTGTCCATGCGACAATTGGAAGACGACGAAGTCTCCTTCCTCAAAAAGAAACGCCACAGCGCCGTAGCAGGATTGGAGCGATACACCAAAACCAAGGAATCCGCACCCAAAGTAGATTTTATCGGGAGCAACGACGAAGAAGACCCGTACTCTCAACACAGCGCCGACGACGAATACGCCGACACGCCCGATACCTCCCGTTCCTCCTCACGCTCTTCTTCTTGGTCGTCGCGTTACTCCGTCGAACGACAACTCATGGCCATCACGGGCGGACTCGATTCCACACGCATTCTAAATAAAATGGATGTTTTACACTCTCATCGGGAAAAGACCAAGTCGGCACGGGGGATGTATCGTTCTTCGGCTGCGGCGATGGATGGGAGCGGAGAAGAGTATGGGGATTACACCAAGGAATATAGCACCACCGTCGGGGGGACGGGAGGAGTATGGAGGTATATTCAGGGAACCTTGTGGAGTGATTTGATCGAGGTTAACCATGATGGGACTACGCAGAGTTTGGTACGGAGGGAGAAGAGACGTATTAAAAGGAGAAGAATTATTATGGGGTTGGTGGGACTTTTGGCATTGGTCATTGCCGTCAGTGTTTTGGTGGTCCAGGGAAAACCGTCTAGTTATGTGGCAAGGAGTAGTAGCGTCACCGAGAACACGATCCACTTTTACGTCTTGGCGGATGAACCGTATGATTTATCCAATGCCAGGCAACTTACCAACGATTTGGAAAATTTGCCATCGGATGCAGAATTCCTCGTTCATCTGGGAAATGCCAACGGTGGGTCTGAAAGTGCCTGTCAAGAATACGGGTACGAACGTGCCGCCAATGTACTAAAAAAGAGCCCGGTTACCACCCTCGTTATTCCGGGAGATAAAGATTGGGTCACGTGTGATGAGCCCTCCAGGGCATTGAGTTGGTGGAGTCAGAATTTGGGCATGTTTGATAAAAGGTTCGAGGATGCAAGGAAGTTGAATGTGGTTCATCAGAACGGCAGGGAGGAGAATTTTGCATTTCTGTATAAGGGCGTGTTGTTCCTCAGTGCGCATATTGTGGACGCAGAGACGAATCCGACCGAGTGGACTTCAAGACACGAACATAATGTCATGTGGACGAAGGAGCAGTTGAATCAAGAGGGTTACAGAGCTGTAGTCATTTTTGGACATGCTCCCCCTTCTTCGAAACAAGGAGAGTACTTTTGGCCCGTCATTGGTCAACTCAAGGATACCAATATTCCGGTCCTGTATCTCCATGCCAATACTCAAGGTGGACAATTTGACGAATATCATCCATTTGGGGAGGCAGATAATTTTCTAGCAGTGCAGTTAGAGGAGAGAGGGAAGGAAGCACCGATGAAGGTAACTGTTTGGGGAGATAAAAAGCACCAGAATGAAATGTTTGAGTTTAATAGAAGGAACATCACTAGCACAAAAGGTGGCTATGATGCCAATGAGTAAAAAATTAGATGTTTTGTCACAGGTTTACACTTTTTTTTTTTTTTTTAAAAGCGTGGCTAGTAGAATGACGTGTATAAAAATCAGTTATCAAAACAAAACAATGCTATCTAGGTGGAGGTAAACTGAATCAATGGTTTTTATACAGAACCGCCGGTCTTTCTAATCGAGACAGACAATCTATGAATATTTTTGATGTTGTGCCATAAAAATGTTCCACATGGAGATGTCGACAAGGTAATGCCAATCTTCATTGATTTGGGGCCTTATAGTCTATTCAAATGTAACGGAATGAACAATTCCAAAATCATAACGAGCACGGTTTTGGTTGTAACTACGGCAGGTAAACGGCTCAGCGGCAATTGCTTAATATCACGAAAATTATGTTCTGAGAGTAATGTTACCGTCAGCACAATATTTTCGCCCAGAACCGTGATCCTAGCTAACACGAAAAGACCTAACGTTGCTCGCCAAACTTCGAACAATACAACAAGTGGCGCTACTTTTCACCACTTGTACACTGCTTCGAGGTGAGGCCAACATCATGGTTATGGTGATCAAGAAGAGACTTTACAATATCATCATTTCACTTTCATTTGGCCTTACTTCAGTCTACTTCAGTCCAAGCCTTCTTAGCCGCCAATTGATGTCATATTCTATCCGATTTGTTAACATCGGGTTTTCACGGTCAGAACTACACGTTTTGTGCACATTGTTAAGACAGTCTTGTCTTCTTCTCCCTTATTGATATTATCCGCATAAAGAGCACTTCGCTTTACAATTAGTATATCGTTCATCATGTAGTATAGGCATTCGGTACAACAATATCGGCCATAATTATCAGCGTTTATGTAGTTATGATGCTGCTTCGCATTTTCTAGATCGCCCGTGAGCAGTAGTAGGTCGAGCATATTGCTACTTCCATTCCAATGCTTGATGAATCGCGAAGTCATTTTTTTCGCCCCAGAATTCAGCTTGGGCCTTAATGAAATCATCAGAGAATGGTAACCGCGGTAGGACACAGATAGGCAGCATTGCATCTGCGTCAACAGTAAATATTCCATCCTCTGGCGATGCGAAATTGGATTCTGGATCAACTAATCCAATCAGGAATCGACTATCGAGATTGTCAACATCATTGGGGTAGACAGCCTCGCCACCAACTTTGAGATGATAGACAGCCTTGATGGGCCGACGTCTTGTTCAATTCAGCTGATACTCTCTTTCGTAGATCTCCGCCCCAGAAATCAGCTTGTGATACAAAAAAAATCCAGAAATTGGTAACTGTGATAGGACTCCAAATCGACTAAGAAAATGAAAGGCAGAAAGCAAGTCGCATCAACTGCGACAGAAAAATTTTCATCCTCTGGCTGTGCGAATCTGGATTCGGGATCAACCAATACTTCAGGAATGAACTGCGAGCTCTTCTACATCTTACAGGTCGAGAGCAAATCTCTTGCCGCTTGAGCTGATAAAGGGCTTTAGAATCCTCCATTTTCTGAATTTTGTTATGAGCAAATGTGATCGAAGGAAAGCAGCCGAGCACAATACGAACATGAGGCGTGCATTATGGTTTGGCATTGTTTTTTGTTCTCACATAAGTGTCTTGCAGCACAAACAATTTTAATTATTTATGTCATGACCTTCACAATATTGCCCGAGCACCCGTTGTTTTTTCTTTCGATAGGGGAGGACTTCGTGTGCACTCTTGGTGTGTTGTTAATGATTGTTACGTGTTTGCATCCATACATAATTAAATCATGCAATGATTTGAATCGAATTGTATTGAAAATATGTATGTGTACGTTACGATCGAAATACACATGAAGTCCATGATAGAAACCGATTGCAAGTGTTATCAATCTCTCACGAGTTTGTTCTCTGCTTCCTTGATAGGATGTGCAAGCGAATACAACCTTTGCATCTCTTTTAAGTGACAAGATAAACTCACTTTGATGGCAACATCACGGACTGGATCAATCCGACCAATAACAAATAACGATCATGTTGGCGGTTCCCCTCATATTTCTTGTTCGCCTTCACTGTGCATTGAGCGTTCCGGTGGTTAAAGTGCCAAATTCCAAACTCGATCAAGAACCACATCTTCGACTGATACCTGCGAAAACAATGCCTCCTTTGCCACCCTTGTCCGATAAAAAAGGAAGATCATCGGGGTACCACGGCTGCCTTGGACTCTCTGCCGATGAGCTCGCGAAAGCATCGAAGTACTTTCAAGATGAAATGCCTCCGTGTGTAGTCTACGTCAATGACACGGTGGTCGTTGGTAATGATTCAGCGTCTTCGGGATCATCTAGCAACGGTGGTTCGTCATCCGGATCTGGCGGCTCCTCGTCGGGATCTGGTGGCTCCTCGTCGGGATCTGGCGGCTCTTCTTCAGGATCTGGTGGCTCCTCATCGGGATCTGGCGGCTCTTCTTCGGGATCTGGCGACTCCACTGGAGGATCTTCCGAAGGAGGTTCGTCTGGGGGTTCAGGCTCCGGCTCGAATGGAGGATCTTCCGAAGGAGGTTCGTCTGGGGGTTCGGGCTCCGGCTCGTCAGGAGGATCATCAGATGGTTCGTCAAACGAATCATCTGGTGGTTCAGACTCGGAGTCATCAGGAGGCTACGACAGCGGATCATCGGGCAACAATGACAGGTCTAACAATGACGATGGAGGTGGTTCTTCGAATGGCAACTCTTCTGGATCTACCAATGACGATGGAGATTACGGTAGCCCTCTTGTCTATTTTAACATATCTGACTGTGGCAGCTATTCCAATCTATGGATGTGGGATTTAGCTCTCTCGTGTGACAACTCTACCTCCTTCCATAATTGCAAGTGTACTTCGGCTGAAATTCTCTTTCAATATGGAACACTTGAATGTCCGGGTGGCAGTTCAGGAGCTCCGTCGTGTCCATCTGGATGCCCGATCTGCAGTACATGCATGGACCTGTTAGGTTGTGTTACTAAGATTCCTGGCGGAAAACGGACTCCAGTCAATATCCCTGTCAACCTGGAGAGAACTGTTAATAGAACTCTCCCTCTCGTTCTCGGGATCGCTGCTGGAGTTGCAAGTCTTCTTGCAGGTGTCGCTGCTCATCGCTTCAAGAACCGAAATAATGGAAAAAGCTCCGTTGGAACTCTAAACTCTGCCCTTGTAGACGAACGTGATCAATCCTCTGACGACGCAGATGCCGTGTAGATTTGTTTCCAGATGCAGTGAGTAATGCAGCAGTTTTTGTGAGGCACCAACTATATCAACGTTGGATCTAGATTCTTTGGAACCTCCTTTTTAACTGATGTTAGACAGCTTCGAGATTGATGGATATTTCGCAGATGATGCTTTGATTATGAAAGAAAGTATTAACGAAAAGCAAAAGCTGAAACCGAAATAAAATAGTATACATGATTTAACCAAGTGACTCATAGGTGTACTGGACTTCCGTGGAGAGTTCGTCGGTGCTTGTGGTCTTGCCCAAGGGTTTCAAACACATAAAATCGTGATTGACGACTCGGTGTACTCGTGCATAGAATTGATTGACTAACTATAAGTCGCGAATTGAGAGTGAAAAAAATAGAGAATAAAATTTCTTCGTGCACAGTGACAGACAAGGTTCCACAAATAACTTCTCTCATACTTCGTCTACAAACTTTGAAAACAACTTCTATTTAATATTGCGAGAACAATATGCCGTGGACGCTTTGACTCTTACTGAAATTTAATTCATTTTTTCGCAGCCTTGACAATAAAAAGAGGATCACTCCTACCAGGGTTCGGACTAATGTCCTCGCAAACAGCAGGATCAAACTTCCCTGAATAATGGAAAAACGACCCAACAATAAAAATATGCTCCAAATCATTCGTCTGCAACCAAATCCGAAACGCTTTGGTTGGAAAACACCGATTGCTCATAGATATAATACACTCTCCTCCCGGCCTGAGAATGCGTGCAATCTCTTCAAAAACCGCTCTCGGTTGATTCAAATAATCGACGCTCACCACACAGGTTACCTTGTCAAAAGATTTATCGCCATACGGAAACGTTGGATCCTTATTCAAATCCTTGACGTTGTACGACGTCAACTGCTTATTCTGACTCAATTCATACTCATTCATGCCCAATCCAACGACATTTCCCCCCTTCCATTCCTTGGGATAATGGCTGACCCACGAAGAACAAATATCCAATACGTCCTCTCCTTCTTTGAAATGCTGTGAGTAGTACTTTGTCAGTGCATCCACGGCGTAGTCGTCAATGTGATACACTAAACGAGGTTGATCGTAAAAGATGGCATCGTCGGATTCGTCGTGCCTTTCAAAGTCTGATTTAGAAAAGGGCCATTCCGGGGGAAATTTGGGGTTTACGAGGACTTTTTCGGCGAGTTCTTTCATGGACGAGGCCAATAGGGTAGTGATGCCGCGTGTTGGATTGGACAGCGCGGAATGTTGGTGTTGGAGCAAAGGCAATCGTCGTGGTGATGTCGAAACGAAGGCCGTTGTCGAGATCGTCTTGAATGATAGGAGGGCGAGGAGACTGCTGCGCATTGTTGAGATGTGATTATAATGCTGTATTCAACGAAGGTTTAACGAAGAACCATCCAACAATGGTGTTGTGCAATACGACATTCTATCGATGCTTGTCCCATTCTCATAAGGTGGGCTGAGGTGGCTGGGGTTTTACCTGGTTTCACACACTCGTTTCAGGGTGCCGTGCTACGGACAGCTACTGACGACGCAGATCCACCATTCTTTCTCCGTGGCTGGGGCAGAGACAAGGCTGCGATCTTTTCTTCAAGGCCCGTATTTTGCCCTTACCCGAAATATTCCAAATTATTATGATATTATACCAACATGCACAAATCGCAGTTTTCTTACTTTTTGATCGTATGTTGAAGGCGTTGAGGGAATACTAGGAAAACTGATTTTTAGCTAGAAGATATCTTATCTTGTTAGGTATGAGTGAGTGCAATGAGGTTGAGGGAAAATGTAAAACAACCAATACTGCCAAAGTGGTCATGAAA
>JALLPD010001826.1:0-11254 GCA_036940065.1 Cyclotella cf. meneghiniana | reverse complement strand
TTTTTTCTAGTTATTTCTACATAATAACTAGAAATGCTGCTGGTTTGATTTTCCTTCCACAGAACCTACCCCAACTTTTGGCTTAGGTCATACCCTTGACTATATGCACATCTACGGTTTTTGCAGTAAATCATTGTTTGCTCACATGCACAAAATTATTCTTAAACAGTGACAGTATGAATTGTAATCCTGTGGTATCCAAAAAGAAAAAAATTGATAATGCGTTTAGTTTGGTATCATACCATTTCTGAAAGATACATATTAGCATTGACCATTATGGTATGCTACAAATATAGGCTGTGCTAATATTACAGCACAAAACAACTTGTTATTGCATTTGGCATCAAGTAATCACAAATAACAAGCTGCAAAAAAGCTTGCAGAACCTATTAGTAATATGTATCTGTGGATGATGTACCAAAAAAATGTCAATGCCCAGGTTCTTCAGGTTCCTAGAGAAGGGTTGGATTGTTCTTTCTCTGTCAATCTGTTGTCTGGAGCATCATTTATGTAATTGGCTTTGTAAGCTATCAACCACCGGTAATCACTATGCCAGCTATTTTGTTGATGCAGACAAAGATAAGATAGAGAGAATCTTACTCTCCCCCTACTTCCTGCAGTGACATAACATGTTTTTGTCTACAGTGAAACTTCATGCACGAGTGAAATTTGATTCAGGTTCTACGTAAAAATGCAACACTGAAAAAGAATGACTTTTCATACTGATGCAGCAGAGGACAAATTGAGATACGAGCGAGATGGGGACAAAAATGTTTCTCAAGGATGAAGTGCGTGCAAAAGTAAAGATGAGTAGATTTTGTTTCAGTTACCAATTTACAAACGCAACTCTACAACTAAATGAATCGATCACTGTGCAACATGGAAGGGTTCACAAAAGTTTTGCTACATAGCTCCAAACTCAATGTCGCTACTTTTGTCAACTAGTCTCCTTGGAGGCAATCGTGACACTGCTCGACAGAGCAGAAACACAATGGGATTTGCCACAAGAAGAACAAGTGCAGCAACAGTAACCGCTGATGCTGAATCCGTCTTCCATCTCATTGATGAGTAAATTGCGTCGTCATCCTGCGCACCAGACTCCTTGTACGGATTCCCGATGCCAGAAAACGAAAACGCTATACTCCAGAGTAGATAAAGCGCGGAAAATCCTTCGAACAAAAAGAATTGCTTCATACGAAGTGGAATGCGATTGACGATCAAACCGTCAATGACAATGAGTATGATTCCTACGCCGTGAACCATCATACTGACGTATCGGACAGTGCCATCGAATTCTAGTACCCAGAAGAGAAGGCAGATGACGACTTCTGCGGGGAGTGCTATTGCAAATAAGCTCTACGGGGAAAGAAGATTTCGCGAAGAAAATGACTTGACACATCGACATAAATACCACAAGTGATAATTTCAAAAATACACCGATACACCACTCACCCAAGTAATTTTAACAAGAATCCCGCAACTACTGCCGGCATCATCGTCCGGCTCGCAGTTTCTCCAGTAAAACGCCGTGCACAAGGAGAAAACAAAATACGCCACCGTCACAGTCCACCCCCAGTGCGTCAAATACGCCAACCAAAAGCTTTCGAATTGCGTTTGTTCAATGGACAAGGCCATAATCGCGATCGCCCAAGCCGTTAAAAACACTTTCGCAGCGATGCTGAGGCAGCGAGGACGGGGGCTGAATGTTTTGGATACGTCAATGAGGCGTAAAGCTGTGTCTCCCTCGTTTTTGGGCGGTTCGATCAAATCGAACATGGGGGAAGTGAGCTCGCGTCGTAAGCCTGTGCGGCAAGCTCGTAGGCAGTTCATTGTTTTTATGATTTTTTTTGAAATGGGTAGATCAAAGTGTTTTCTTCCCCTTGGTCTCACTTGGTCAATTGATTGTTTCCGGTTGATCCGACTTACGATGGAGGAAAAACCTGATTCTCTGGATTACGGTCGTGCGATGGCCCGACGGCAGGAAAGGTCAGTAACGAATCAAGTATGACAAACAGCACAGAAGTCGTCCAAACAAATTATCTTTTGAATGCTATGATAGCAATGCCACCTCCCGAAATTTTGTTTCATCGAGTGTGCGAGTTGGGTCCTTCGATTGACAGTGAAGCGGTAATGGAAATGATCTTACTATTTTTTTATCATGTTCTTGAGCTTTCTTGAGTTTGAATGCGTTGAATCTTGGTTGGGTCTTTTACGATGCCATACACACAATCTGACAATCTGCTCACTATCCGCTCTTATCAAACAACACGCAAAATGTTTGGAATGTTAACAAAAGACCTTCATCATTAATGCTACCTTTCCAAATCAATTCGCATACACATTAACGAATCGTTTCGTTGACACGTCATTACAAGAACAAACATTGTTCCCATTATTTAAAAAACAAAATAACAAACTTACCGTCAAATAAATTTGGTTTATTTTGAAATACATAAACATACGTTGGTGTGTACGTATTCGTTCTCATCGCCAAAACGCTTTTCGACGTGAAAAGAGGTTGCTTGACGACGTTCCTTTTCAAGGAAAAAATTCATATCCTCTTCAAACTGTTAAACATTGCGAGAACTTTTCAACGAAACCCTGCTGTTTTTGTCACAATGCCGTCGACTGCCGAATATCCCCTGGTGAGTGAGAGGCGTATCGTACCATTGACGATAATCCGCAATCGCCCATTGTTCCTCAATTCATCATCTCGTTGATTCAACGTCCTCTCGCCCACCCACGCGTTTCTATCCCTCGCTACTCCGCCTATCTTCCAGCCGAAAAAGCCCCGACTCTCCACTCCATCCCTTCCCCCCAACAACGCCACCCAAGAACTCGCCACCGCCCAACTGTACGCCCTCTCCACCCGAAAACATCGCGATGCCGCCCGTCTCGCCCTCCAACGCGCTCGAATCGAACGTGACCGAGCCAACCTGGCAATGGTCCAGGCCGAACGATGGCTTCAAGACGCGAACGACAACCTGGCCATTATGGAAGAGGAGCTCAGGGAGGTCCAGAAGGAGTATTCGGAGGCCAGGAGTCTCACGGCTCGATTGACGGCGGGGGGGTTCATGATGCCGGAAGAAAGCGAGGAGGAGAATGATGCGGAAGAGAATGGGGGAGAAAGGCCCAAGTCGGGTAGACTCGGACAGAAGTACAAGCGTGCTCCGCTCATCACCGATTTGTTGGTGGAGATGGCCAAGAGTGGGGATCTTGTGGATGGGAAGAAGTTGCATGAGGCAAATGTGGATATCAATGAGAGAGATAGGACCAAGTTTGTCAATGCCATGATGTTGGTGGAGGAGCTTTGGACGGACGAAGAGGTGCGTCTGGACATCGAATATTTTGTACCTATCGTTTGATTCCATGTCAAACTTGACGTCACCGACCTCTTCTCTCATTTACTCAAGGAACTCTTTCTTCGCTCGCCGCCCCGAGAAATAGCCGAATCCATCGAAGAACTCAAGATCATCGCAGCCACCATTGGCGAACGATGTCTCGTCAAACTCAACGAATGGGAGGGACGCGATGACCCCACGCCTACGCCGCATCAGAAGCCCAGCATTGTAAGCGTGGGAATCAGGGCGAGAAAGGCTTTTTTGGACAGAGATGTGAAGAAGGAGGTGAGTGTGGGAGTCATTGCTGCAGAAGAGAGGAAAGAGGATGAGGATGTTGTTGTTGAGAAGACAGAGGATGAGGATCTTGTTGTTGAGAAGACAGAGGATGATACTGAATTGAAAGAGGAACACCCCAGTGAAGAGGTCTGATGAGAATTTTGGCGAAAGCCAGGCTGAACAATATGTTGTGAAGCAATTGAAAAAGTCTGTTCTACATCTATTTTCACATAACACGTAAGGTAACACTGTCACTAAGTTTACATGACTCCAACACGGTTTCAATCATTCAAGACCTTGCACTTGTCGCTTCCGTAAGCCACACAATATGGGTTCAACCCACCAATTCTATTTTCTTTTTTCTGCTCGTAGCCAACTGCCCGCACGCAGCGGACTCTTCATCGCCCCTTGTACCTCTAACATGAGAATAGACGCCAACCTCTTGCAATCGTCTTTGAAATGACAATACTCGCCCAATGGATGGCTTGCGATACCGATTTCCGGCATTCCCATCATTACTGGTTCCACCTCCAATGTCATTGTACGGGATCAAATTGCATATCAATTTCGACCCAGGAACTTCCATTGTGATATATCTCACAAAGTCTGCCAATTCATTCGCCTCTCGTAGAGAATCATTGACATCAGCTATGAGAGCCACTTCAATCATGACCGTTCGTAAGTTCCTCTTGTTTAGGGTATCAATCAACCCTTGTCGGAGTTCTTCCATGGTGTATTTTGTTGTGGGTACTAATTTCTTTCGCAAGTCGTCTCTCACCTAATTGTTGCACAAATAAGTGTAAGGGAACCGAAGAGCAGACAGTATGAGGATTGCGTTCAGACCATACTCCGAAATCGAAGAAACACAACAAGAGCAGCTTACCGCATGCACACTCCAAGCCAAGACACATTTGGATTCACAAAATTCCATAAACGCTTCAGGAGTGGGAGCCACAGTTGAAACAGTGACACGATTGGAACCCAGTTGGAAAAGTTCCCTTCGTGTCATGATTTCAATGGCGTTCCTGACTGATTTTGCATTGTCCCTGTCAAAACACGATGAGTTTTACCGCACGACGGGCACGTCAGACGAGGCAGTATTACGCAGATGTTGTTCGTTCATGTCAGTACTCACGCAGGCTCACCCATACCCATGAAAACAATGTTGGTAACCGGTGGCAGCACCAAACTATCATCATCAGGATTACCCGAATCGAGGATGCCATCACGACTCAATCGAACAATCTTTTTGGCATAAAACAATTGCACCAATATCTCGTCCGACGTAAGCGAACGTAATTTCCCCATTCGTCCTGTGGCACAGAAAGTGCAACCCTGCTTACAACCCACTTGAGAAGAGATGCAAACAGTAGTTCTTCCGAGGCTGGCATATCTGGTCGCTCTTCCGAGACTCGTTCTTTTGTCGCTGTCATCATTCCACGGAGTCTCGTCGCTGCTCTCGCCGCCCTCATTCTTGGGATGTCCACTGGCCCAAAAAGGTATTAAAACTGTCTCCACCTCGAACCCATCCACCAACCGCAACAACAATTTAGTAGTTCCATCGGACGCAGTAGAAATGTGAACCAACGTAGCCAATCCGTTCTCGATCCTACCACCGCAGTGGGAATGCAATTCGGACAAAAGAGAGAGTGCACCATTTCCAAGCGGTTGGGTCACTCGCGGCGTGGGCAAAACGGATTGTTTGAGCGATGATTTGTCGGCGTATTCGTTCCACGAGGAGAAGGGAGATGCGAGATCGTTGCCGCTCGGACCGAACAAGAAATGCGGGTCCACGCCGTTGGAATAGCAATCCCACGCCAAACGAGCTCGGCCCCATCCGCCCAACACTTGTTCCAACTGTTCTATAGTCATGGATAATGCCGTTGTTTGGGTATTTTGTTCTGGTGGATCGATCGTTATGGCTCCTCTCTCTGCTGCATCCAAACTGCCGAGAAGTTTCGACGATGCTCTCTCTCTCCTGCTGACCGCTCCCTGGAATCCGAAGCATGATGCATGGCGGAGGGTGGCGAGAAAGAATAGTGGGGCTGGCGATCGTCTCATGCTCGATGACGTTTCTTCGTTCGTTTCGTTGGTTGATCGGCGAATGGAGTAGCTGCCTGCACGCCGCCGTGCGGTCTCCGTGCTCTTTCCTGCCTTATTGTACCTGTGATGGGCGGAGGGTTGATGGCTGGCTGACAGTGAGTATTCCCGTCAATCTAAGTTTAGTGTATATCTTCTAAAATCGAAAACGCATGCTTGGTATGATAGCCTTGGATATAATGTATTATTATAATCAGGTAAATTTAAATTTTAAGTAGTTCTCGGTGTTTATCCGTCACAAAAAAACACTCCGGACACCACCATCTGACTCACTTTTCCTGTAAGATCTCTCTCAGACCCCACTCTCATCATGAAACGCTGTCATTATCTTCTTAATCGTCCAAGAAAGAGGGCGGTTTTTGAATGAATCGTCCGGAGAGAAGGCCACAAAAATAACACACCACTAATACAACGCCAACATCTACAGATCGACACGAAAGGAATCATGCAAAGAATCGTTAAGCCACTGATACCCACATTGCTATGCTGCGGAATTCCAGCCGTTGCGTCAACATCATCGCTTGCCGCGTTCCAGCCTACGTTTACATCAATCAAGCGCTTTACATTCGTGCGATGGCATGCCAGGCATTCGACAATACAGACGAGAAGACGTGGTGACCAACCTATCTTTGACACGAAATTAATGACCATCGAACCGTCCCTAGTATCGGTAGACTTCTCGAATGCACTGCTTTCCTACGAAGAAACCATCACGCAACAATATTTATCCACAAACGATGCATCCGTCGAACAACTCAGTCCCGCCACCGCACTCGTCGTTTTTATCATTGGACTCATCCCGTTTCTGTGGGCCACTTATGAGTTTTGGAGACGTATAGCCTTCGGCGAACCGTTTGGTACCGGTTCCGATTCGGTAATTATTCCATCGTCTCCAGATCGAGTATTTATCGGAGAAGACGGTAATGCGAACAGTTCGAGGGGGAGGAGAACTTTGGATAAGAGCGCACTGACCGTGGCTTACGTTTTGTTTGCGGTGGCCGCGAGTAGCGTGATTGTTGCCGTGGCAAGCGTTGTCATGGGGCCAAGACCTGGTTTGTAGAGCGTTGAACATTCGCAGGACTATTTACATTTCCCAGCAAAATTAGCGAAAATTAGTTAAGCCCTGGCCAGTCGTAAATTATGTAGTTTCCACGGAATATTTTGAACTCGAAATTAGAAAACAAATGCAACTTCTTAGGTGAGTGGTAAGTCATAATGAATTAAGTCAGTCCATCAACTTGAGAAATAAGTATAGTCGTAAACGATGGATTTGGTTGATTATGTTACAATTACAAATTTGTACTTGGAATCTATCGCGCTAAGCAACTAAGATGCGTATTATGACTCCCGTGTCGACAAGGATCCGAGCCGTAATGCTTAACAAAGCACCCCAATATTTACTCGTTCAGCAAAGACCTGGGAATTACGTATGACTCCAATAGCAATTAGTTTACTAATACATTATAATCAATGGAACAAATGGCATCTAGAAGATAGGGTTAAAAAAGATGGGTGTTTCTGCTGTCACGGGAACTCGGTACAGCGCCTCTTGCACGACATATCCCAAAATAGCCATCATTGCCAGTCTCCCATGCTTGATTTCCTTCGTTTGCATCGCCATTTTACCTTCTTTGTCGGTGGGCATCAATCCTAAGGGGTCGAAACCACAGTCTCCGGCGACATAGTCCTTCGGACCCTTGGCACCTTTCGTTTCTTTGTTGGCCAGCTCGGCAAGGCCAGCAAAGGCCGCTACGATGATCCAGTAGTCGGGATCAATTTTGTCGAGTCTGAAATAAATCATGGGGCGAGTATTGAGTCGAGGTGAGCGTCATGCAAACGAATGAGAAAAGCTATCAAAAAATTCAACGGAGAAAAGCGCAACATTTCGAGGCAACTTCATTCGTGATGCATTCTACGTAACCGCCGCGTGTTTAAGCAAGGTCGCCAATTCATGAACTCACCCTCCATTCAAAACCGACGGACTGGCACCGGTGCTAGTCAGAGCAGGTTCCAGCCCGAAAAATCCCGCAATCTTCTTATCAAACAACTCAGCCAAAGGCCATCCCACCGCCGCCAACATCGCCAACCGCGAATGCTTCAACTCAGCCTCACGCATGTTCATCAGAGACTCTTTGTCCGCCCCTCCGAATCCGAAAGGATCAAACCCTACATCTCCGGGAAGCGTGCCATCGAGAAGTTTTGGGCGGGGGATGAAGGGGATGGCTTTCGACATTTCTTTCTCCGCGGAGAGGGAGGTGGATTGGCGAGTGATGGGAGCCGGGGCGAACGCAGCCGCAGTGGAAAGGAGGGTGGCAGCGAGGACAACTTTCATTTTGAATGGTGGAGCTGTTTGGATTAATGAAACACGGGTGTTCGTAGGTGTAACGGACGGCGAGAAGTGAAATTATGGAGAGCTGTGTGCGCTTCCTTCATTCATTGCTTCGCATACGTTGCTTGTAAACGGTTCATGTCGTGTCGCCACATCATGGTAAACTACCTAACCAATGTGTGCACAGCTGTAATAGATCATCGATGTCGATGGAAATGACTCAGTGCGTTACAAAACACATCACACAAATCTTACCTTTGAGATAAAATGATAGATAGTGTCATTGTTTATGAATTTAATTATAACTATTTAGGTAAAGAACTGAGTGTTTTGTCGCTTAAGATCTTTTAATCTTCGTTTTCGTTCACTGTTCGTGAATGATTTTAACTATTTTCTTTTCGTAGTGTATTTCAAAATAATTCATTTACGAAGCTTCGATGATGGCTACGGACTGATTTAATCCAAACCGCGTCTCAATCTGTTATGCAGGATGAGAAACATCCAGACATGACACGACATATGGTCTGGTACACAGCATAATACAACATGGTGTGGTTTGGTATTGTATGGTATGGTATTATGGTATGGTTTGGTAAGATGTGATGAATGTGACAGCATGCTGACAGCATGACAGTACAACATGGTATGGTACAATATGGTACGTACCATTACATACATGCAAGAGCGTTATCCTAGCGTTATCAGCTCTCAGCAGAATGCTTAAATACGACTTAAAAGTACTGACGACGCCCGCGCTGCAAAACTATTGCAGAACTTATTGACAACGAACCTCTAAAAAACACAACCGCCCCCGTATCCTTTATCTCTCACCCCGCAAAAGATTCAACATGTCCCGTGCCTTCTCCCCACCCGAAACCCTCTCCAACGAAGACGTTCGCACCGTAGCCGACGTTCGTCGCACCGTGTGGATAAACGGTCTGTTCGGCCTCGCCGTGGGCTCGCTGACGTGCTCCTTGGGTCACGTCGTTTTGCAAAAGTTACAGAGGGACTACATTGGAGATATAGGCTCGCATGCTGCAGAATCGGCGGTGGACAAGAAGTTGGGAAAGAATGTTGGTTGGATTCACAAGATTTTGAAGCCGCTGCCGCCGTTGGGAAGAAATACCTTCATGCTATCGTTGTTGGGGGGTGGGGCGTTGGGGAGTTTTGTGATGAGTACCACTGCCGGTGAGAGAATATGTTCGTGGTATACCATTTCGTTTCTCTCGTGTTGCAAAAGCATTCAAGTTTGTCGAATCGCGCAGGCAAAAACGCAGTGCATTTACTCCACCCCATATTCCAAATAGGGCGAGACGAACACGCCGGCCAATCCCCATATCAAATAGCACTAAAAAAAGCGCGAACCGATTCCTCTACCCAAACGCAAATCACCGAAGAGGATGAACTAGATGCAGCACACCACCGCGCCCGCTCCCTCCATCGTAGAGCCTCCATCAAAGAGCGACTCGAATCCGGTCATTCCCTATCGTCTACACATGGGAATACATGGCCTTATGAAGAAGAGGAGATGGAGGAAACGAAAAGGAATAAAGCATTGAATCGCGCCGAGGAGTGGGAGAGAAGGCAGACTCAGAGGAGGGAGTGGGTGCACGACAAGATTGAGAAGGGACGGGCATTGAGTGACGCTACTGGAGGACATTGGGATGAAAAGTGATTATGGTTGGCCTTTTTATTTCCCATTTTTAGAGACGTGACAATGGGCTGTTGTTCAAGCGAATCAGTTAACCAAGGCAGTTAATGAGTAACAGAATATTGTAGAATAGAACCTATTTTTCTTACATTTTACTGTGCATTGCTTTGAAAGAAAACAACGTGCTCGTCTGAATATGTACCACTGCGATTCTATAAAAAATAGAGTTCGCTCGAGTGAATGTTTCTCATGCTTGAAATTTTCTTCTCTTGCTTGAAACAACAAGAAACGAGCTACTCGATCACGTCATGTAGTCGTTATACGGCAAGCCTGGTCATGTTCTATGCCTAAACCCGATCTAAACGGCGTATATCACTGCGTCTATTCAAATTGATGTTATCATCCGGTCAACGTTTTATTTCAGCACAAATGTGTCGTAAACAGTTGCAAATAGAGTCATGATATGTGCATATTGTAGAAGTTTCAGATGTTGAGATCTATGATGGTCATCGATTTCGTAAAAAGATTTATAAATTGATAACGCCTCTTCAGCAAGTGCCGGCTACAACATCCTCTGCTCCCTACCATTTTTCCCAGCACAATCGATATTTTTCTAATCCTGTCTCCCCTTCAACTCCCTGGTAATCACCCCCTTCTTGCTAATAATATGAACCACCCCTCCCCAACCACTCAACGCATCCCGATCCACACTCGCCAATAACGCTTGCGCAATCGTCTCGAACAACTCCTCCTCGTCCATATCCGGCTTCCACAACGTTTCACACATCCCGTACATATTCCCCTCCGCCGTACCCGCCACCACAAAATCCTTGGTTTTCGAAATCGCCCCAATAAGATCCATAGTGGCCAAATACGGCTTCTCGTTCTCATCAAGCCCGGCGATTATGGGCTCCGCGAAATACGGCCCGAATCTCTTCTCGTACAACAAATTACTCAGCATATTCGTAAACACCTGGGGGCTCATCTCCCGCTCCTCCCTCAACTCATACAAACCCATCCTGAAACGCAGTAATTGGTCCAAAGTCTGAACATCGGTGGCCAGGCCGGCGAGGCCGACGTACAGTTTGTCATTCATGCGAAATATTTTTTTGAAGTCCATGGCGACGGTTTGGAATTGAATGCCGAGGCGGTTGTCGGAGGCGATGGCTACGCAGTTGGCGCCGGACATGGCGATGATGGCTGCTCCGTTGTATTCGAGGATAGACATCGTTGGGTGTTGTGATGAGAGACAGACCAAGAGCTTTTGATGTGTGGGGGGTGCCTGGGAGGAGCGTCGTTAAATGTATTGAGGGAGGGGACTGCCGCCGGGAGGGTGCCTTGTGGATTAAGGACGAAGGACATGGAAGCTCGAATAAAGAGGGCGATCCGAGGGCCGAAGTAGGGTCAGCCGACTTAATACATAGTACTCTGTTTTTAGATAGTGGGTGCCTGCCCTAATTCGTTTTTCCGCCTAAACGCCCAAAAAACCAAATATTTGGGCAAACCAAACTCGAACCAAATCCGAACCAAACGCCCAAATGTATCGATTTTTTGTGA